>CM024755.1:91862708-92062029 GCA_014218235.1 Colocasia esculenta
TCCTCTTTACATGACTGTTTGGTGCATAGATGCAGACTGTAAGGTCTCGGGTCTTTAGTGGATCCTTATTGGGTCTGTAGAGGTCCTGTGTAGTTGACGGCCAGGGCTTGCCGTTGAGTCTGAGTCAGCGTCCAGTGATGTGGACGTCTGAGCTTGAACTCAACGACATGGGATCTGGACGTCAGGCTGTAGGCGGTTCAGTAGGCGGCCAGCGATGTTGACGTTGACTGGTCGGGCTGTTGAAGTAGGGCAGCCCGAGAGTAGAACCTACCTTTCTCATTTCCTCTCCTTCCTTCCACCTTAGCCTTTCATGATTCCTGTAGCTTCTGTTGGGTGATTTGAGCTCGTGGGAAGCCCCTGGATCGTGTGGCGTTGCTAGATCGGGCGGGAAACGCGAGGTTTTGGCGTGATTCGCGCGGAGTCTTCGGGGAGATCTGGCGCGATTGGTGGTTGTTTGGGGATTGATTAAGCGTTCTGAGGTAGGGACTTAACCCCTATAACCTTCCCCAGCAAACCAGCATGTCCAATTAACTGAATTGATGTGCAAATCATGGTTTAGGGTTGGGTTATATCATGCCGGAATTGAGGGTGGTTTGGATAATCTAGGTGTTAGATTGTTTAATTATGATGTTCTGTTAATGTGGATTGATGAGAGGAAGTGTTTCCCTCCATCAGTCGGAGTCTGGTTAAGTGTTTCTGCCCATAGGGACTGATTCGGTTCAGTTCTGGGTATGGGGGACTGAAGATATCAACGTCCACATCTGTTGACGTTGAGATCTTCAGGGATGAGTTAAACGACAAGATCGATTGCCGTTTATTTATTGTTGGCGGCATAGGGGTTGCCGTTTATCTCTGATTGGCGGCAATCGATGTGGCCGTTTATATCATGTGTCCCAGCAGACTTAAGTTGTGTGATTAGAGGCGATTGACATGTGATGTCCGCCCTAATAGCACAAGTGGGCCAGGCTTAGAGTGTTACTCCGCCTGTGCATAGGAGTAGTGTTTGTGGCACGAGGTGTTTACTACTGTACGGGGTTTCAGACGTTGAGTGTGTTCCGTCTGTTGTACGCACGTTGCGTTACCGTGTACCCGTTTCTGTTGTGTTACCTAGGCGTGGTGCGACTCCGTCTAGACGACTAGCGTGTGGTGTCCTCCGCTAGTGAGCCGGGACATTGAGTGCGACTCTATGTCCTGTGCGTACTCCTTTTGGTGGTTTTGAGCCGGTCTCCGTGGAGCCCCTTCTCTACCGCTAGGGTCAAGCGTAGGGAAAAAACCGGTGGGGACCAGACGCGAGAGAGAGCGTCTGTAGTGTGCACACATGGCTGGGGTTGAGAGCCTCTGTGGTGACGGGACGCCGAGCCACAGACCCTAGCTGAGTCCTACTGTTGTGTGTGTGAGTGTGTGTTACTGAGCCGCGTGGTTTATAGTTTTGTGTTGTGGTGCGACGTGTACTTACTTTCAATTTTTACTTTCCGCACTTTAGTTTAGTTGCGGTGGGGTTACTTTTCCCTACTGGGTCTCTTTCTTGAGACTCACTCCCTTCCCTTTCAGGTGGGTCTTCGTCGACTCCCATTCCAGGCGAGTCTAGCCACTCCGGTGTTGGTGCTCCCTAGCTGCAGTGAGTTGTACCTTTTGTTGTACTTCTGTACTCTGTACTTTGTCTCAGACTCTGAGGTTGTATATGATATGTTCATATAGTGGAATTTTACTGCTTTGCATGGTGTGTATCTTCTTACATATAGTCTCCTCGGACTTTCACTTCCTACCCTTCCGAGCTTGTCTCGTTGGTTAGCGGGTCAGAATTCGGGTACTGGTTGTTACTGGTAATGCGGATTCTGGTCGTTACAGTTTGGTATCAGAGCCTGGTCTGATGAGATATATATAAGGAAATACCCATCATGTTAACTCAAGTCTAAAGAGTAAGTTGCAGCTATGTAACCCGGAGTTAGTTAGTGTATTTATGTGTGTATTTTTGGTTCTGTGTGTAGTTCTATGGCGCCTAGGCGACGTCCTAGAGAGGGAGTAGCCGAGCAGGCGACTCGTCCGGAGGTTGGATGTTCCGCCACCTCAGCAGACGCAGCTTTTGCCACAGGACGCACATAGTGGTATTGTTCCGCCGCCGCCACCTCCACCTCAGGTAGCTCAGGGATTGGACATGACTCATTTTCTGAGGGGATGGCTCAGTTTGTTTCTCAGCACCGTGACACGCCGGTACCCCAGGGTGGTACTGGGAGGGTGTTGAGGGAGTTCTTGCAGTTTCAGCCTCCTCAGTTTTTGGGCCAGCCTGATCCAGATGTAGCGCGAGCATGGTTAGATGTAGTGGAGCAGACTTTTCGTTCCATGGAGTGTGTTCCAGAGGAGCGAGTGCTGCTAGCCAGTTACCAGTTGCAGGCGCAGGCGTTGACTTGGTGGTCCGCTGAGTGGGAGACTACTTTTCAGTCTCGCCCACTTAGGCAGATTCCGTGGCAGGAGTTTGTTGTTTCGTTTGAGAGAGCCTTCTGTCCTACTTACGTCCGAACGAAGAGGTTGTACCAGTTTCTGGACTTGCAGCAGAGGGACTCTACTGTGGTGCAGTACAGGGCCAGATTTGTGGAGTGGGCGTTATGCTCCGCAGATTATGGGAGATGAGGGTCTGAGGACTCAGCAGTTTGTGAGAGGCTTGAGGCCAGAGCTCAGGCAGGCGCTGATAGTTGCTCGTGTCACAGACTTGGATGCGGCCTATCAGACAGCGGCAGTGTTGGAGGCAGACACCTTGCGGACTCGTGCTCGGAGTGCAGAGGTTCAGACGCAGGTAGTTCCTTCTCAGCCTCGCCAGCAGCAGGGTAGTGTGCAGACGACCCCGAGGACTGCGACTTCCTACGCGTCCACTTCTACTGGGACGTCGGCGAAGTCAGGATCTCGGAGGAAGTTTCGGCGTGATAGGAGGTAGGCAGAGCAGAGGCAGCAGTCGGTTGGGAGTGTTCAGCAGCCGACAGGTCATCCTTCGCAGCAGGTGCAGCGTACTTTTGCTGGGCAGTGTTACCGGTGTGACCAGATGGGTCATATGGCGCGAGATTGTCCTTTGCTACCTCGTGTGCCACAGCAGCAGACCCAGTCACAGCCCCGAGTGCAGCAGCAGCAGCAGTAGCAGCAAGCACCAGCGCAGCACCGTTAGCAGACCGGAGGTTCTGGTGGGTCGAGAGGTAGAGGTCGTGTTACCCACTTGACTCGTGCAGACGCGGAGGCAGCTCACCTGGTGGAAGGTACTGTTTCAGTTTTTGGTTATGCAGCTAGAGTTTTTTTGATTCCGTGCCTCTCACTCTTTTGTGTCTGAGGACTTTTTAGGACTCCCTTGGAGAGTTGAGTTCGGGAGAGTCTGTTGAGTTGGCAGTAGAGTTGCCGACTGGGGACTTTGTCCTTACGTCCTACTGTCTCGAGGAGGTACCTGTGCAGTTGCAGGATCAGTTGTTGTCAGCCCGTCTTTTGCCTTGCAGTGCATGACTTTGATGTGATTTTGGGTATGGATTGGTTGGAGCGGTATGGTGCAGTGATGGATTGCCAGAAGAAGAGGGTGCACTTGCGGATACCTGGAGCAGCGGCGTTCTACTTCCAGGGTATCGTACCTCTTACTTCTCGCTTTTTAGTTTCTGCTTTGAGGGCAGGGAGGTTGCTTGCTTCTGTTGTCAGGGTTCCTAGTTTCTGCAGTGACTCTTGACCAGATTGCCTCGGGAGTGGGAGACATTCCTATAGTGTGTGAGTTTCCGGATGTTTTTCCGGAAGAGTTGCCTAGTCTTCCACCAGAGAGAGAGATTGAGTTTACTGTAGAGTTGGTTCCTGGCACTTTACCTTTTGCTCAGGCACCGTACCGTATGGCACCAGCGAGTTGAGGGAGTTGAAGAGGCAGCTTGAGGAGTTGTTGGAGAAGGGCTATATTCGTCCTAGCTTTTCTCCGTGGGGGTCACCTTTGTTTGTTTCCGGAAGAAGGATGGTAGCCTGAGGTTGTGTATCGATTATAGGAAGCTAAATCAAGTGACCATCAAGAATAGGTATCCTTGCCTAGGATTGATGATCTCTTTGATCAGCTTCAGTCTGCTCATGTCTTCTCGAAGATTGACTTGAGGTCGGGCTACTATCAGTTGCGGATTAGAGATTCGAACATTGATAGGACTGCTTTTCGGACCAGATATGGACATTTGAGTTTTTGGTGATGCCGTTTGGGCTCACCAATGCTCCAGCAGCCTTCATGGATCTGATGCACCGGGTGTTCCACCAGTTCTTGGACCGGTTTGTCGTAGTGTTTGTTGACGGCATTCTGGTGTACTCCGCTTCGGAGGAGGAGCACGCCGAGCACCTGAGGATCGTGTTGCAGACTTTGCGAGAGCACCAGTTGTATGCCAAACTTAGTAAGTGTGAGTTTTGGCTACAACAGGTTCACTTCTTGGGGCACGTGATCTCAGGTGAGGGAGTTTCAGTAGATCCAGCGAAGGTTGAGGCAGTTTTGCAGTGGGAGAGTCCCAGATCTGTCTGAGATTCGTAGCTTTCTGGGTTTGGCAGGTTACTACCGCAGGTTTGTTCAAGATTTTTCTCAGGTTGCTGCACCCTTGACTCGGTTGACGAGAAAGGGAGTTCCGTTTGAGTGGTCGGATCAGTATGAGCAGAGCTTCATAGAGTTGAAGCGACTGCTTACGTCGGCGCCAGTTCTTGCCTTACCTTCAGGTGAGGAGGGTTTTGAGGTTTGCACTGATGCTTCAGGTGTTGGTTTGGGTGCGGTCTTGATGCAGCAAGGCCGAGTGGTGGCTTATGCGTCTCGCCAGCTTAAGCCCCACGAGGAGAGTTACCCGACCCACGACCTAGAGCTTGCAGCTGTGGTGTTTGCTTTGCGGATTTGGCGTCTTTACTTGTACGGAGTGAGTTTTGTAGTCCGTACCGACCACCAGAGCTTGAGATATGTGTTTTCTCAGAGGGATCTGATATGAGGCAGCGTCGATGGATGGAATATCTGAAGGACTATGATTTCAGCATTGAGTATAAGCCTGGAAAGGCGAATGTAGTTGAGATGCCTTGAGTAGGAAAGCACAGATGAGTCATCTGATGCTTAGAGAGTGGCAGTTGTGGCAGTCTGCGACAGAGGGATCTTTCAGAGTTTCATCCAGTCGTCGTCAGTGTGTGTTAGGCAGTTTGTTAGCAGCTCCCGCAGTTGTGAGACAGGTTGCTGAGGCTCAGCAGGCAGATCCCGAGTTGCACAGTGTGTTGCTCCTCCCAGAGGTTGAGCTTTACGAGGATGGGACTGTTAGGTTCCGAGATAGACTCTATGTTCCTATTGAGGAGTCTATCAGGAGAGTCGTTTTGCAGGAGGCACATGGTTCCAGGTACTCTATTCATCCAGGGGCGACCAACATGTACCACAGGTTGAGACGTCAGTTTTGGTGGCCTAGGATGAAGAGAGATATCGGCTTTTGTTGCTAGGTGTTTGGTCTGTCAGCAGGTGAAGGCCGAACATCAGCGTCCGGGAGGACTTGTGTAGCCGTTAGAGATTCTGATGTGGAAGTGGGACCACGTGACGACTCTATTTTTGTGTGTTTGCCGAGGACAGCTGGAGGTTTTGACAGCATTTGGTTCTTGTGGACAGATTGACGAAGACTGCCAGATTTTGCCTGTCAGGACTAGTTGGGGGGGTGAGTAGGTTGGCCGCGTTGTACGTGGAGCGGATTGTTCCTTTGCATGGAGTGCCGATCTCTATGTATCAGACAGGATCCTCACTTCACTTCTGGGTTCTGGCGCAGTTTCTAGAGAGCTTTGGGACAGAGTTGGCTTTTAGTTCCGCCTACCACCCTCAGTCAGACGGTCAGTCAGAGCGGACTATCCAGACTTTGGAGGACATGCTTAGAGCTTGTTGCCTGGAGTGGCAGGGGTCGTGGACAGCTCACTTGCCGTTGGTCGAGTTTGCATATAATAATAGTTATCACTCCAGTATCGGTTTGGCACCATATGAGGCTTTGTACGGACGACCGTGTCGCACTCCTCTTGACTGGTTCGAGGTTGCGAACGGTTGTCGTCACGGGGCCGAGTTGGTTCAGCAGTCAGTGAGGTAGTTCAGCTTGTGAGACAGAGGCTTCAGTCAGCTCAGAGTCGGCAGAAGAGTTATGCAGATCAGCGCAGACGACCGCTCGAGTTTCAGGTAGGAGACCAGGTGTTTGTTCGTGTGTCTCTATGAAGGGAGTGGTTAGGTTCGGTAAGCGTGGAAAGTTGAGCCCTCGCTTTATTGGGCCTTTCCATTACTGAGCGTGTCGGAGGTTTGGCGTACAGACTTGAGCTTCCGTCAGAGTTGGCAGCAGTGCACGACGTGTTCCACGTGTCGATGCTTCAGAGATATTTGCTGACGAGTCTCACGTTCTGCAGAGTGCAGAGTGGTCTGAGGTGACTCCAGTGTTGACTGTACCAGAGTTTCCGTTGCACATTGAGGATCTCCGAGTTCAGAGGTTGAGGAACAAGGCAATCCTTTAGTTCGTGTTGCGTGGCAGCGGCACTCCTGTGGTGAGTCAACATGGGAGCAGGAGGACGAAATGCGCGAGCAGTTTCCGTACCTCTTTGGTGAGTCTTCTTTCCTTGTGTGTTTGAATTTTGAGGGCAAAATTCCTTAAGGGGGAGAGCTGTAGGTCTCGGGTCTTTATTGGATCCTTATTGGGTCTGTAGAGGTCTTGTGTAGTTGATGATGCCAGGGCTTGCCGTTTTGAGCAGCGTCCAGTGATGTGGACGTCTGAGCTGAACTCAACGACATGGGATCTGGACGTCAGCTATCGCGGTTCAGTAGGCGGCCAGCGTTTGCGTTGACTGTCGCGCCTGTTGAAGTAGGGCAGCCCGAGAGCAGAACCTACCTTTCTCTTTCCTCTCCTTCCTCACCTTACCTTTCTTGATTCCTGTAGCTTCTGTTGGTGATTTGAGCTCGTGGGAAGCCCCTGGATCGTGTGGCGTTGCTAGATCGGGCGGGAAACACGAGTTTTGGCGTGATTTGCGCGGAGTCTTCGGGAGATCCGGCGCGATTGGTGGATGTTTGGGGATTGATTAAGCGTTCTGAGATAGGGACTTAACCCTATATCCTCCCCAGCAAACCAGCATGTCCAATTAACTGAATTGATGTGCAAATCATGGTTTAGGGTTGGGTTATATCATGCCGGATTGAGGGTGGTTTGGATAATCTAGGTGTTAGATTGTTTAATTATGATGTTCTATTAATGGGATTGATGAGAGGAAGTGTTTCCTCCATCAGTCGGAGTCTGGTTAAGTGTTTCTGCCCATAGGGACTGATTCGGTTCAGTTCTGGGTATGGGGGACTGAAGATATAAACTCCACATCTGTTGACGTTGAGATCTTCAGGGATGAGTTAAACGACAAGGTCGATTGCCGTTTAGTTATGTTGGCGGCATAGGGGTTGCCGTTTATCTCTGATTGGCGGCAATCGATGTGGCCGTTTATATCCTGTGTCCCAGCAGACTTAAGTTGTGTGATTAGAGCGATTGACATGTGATGTCCACCCTAATAGCACAAGTGGGCCAGGCTTAGAGTGTGACTCCGCCTGTGCATAGGAGTAGTTGTTTGTGGCACGAGGTGTTTACTACTGTACGAGGTTTCAGACGTTGAGTGTGTTCCGTCTGTTGTACGCGCGTTGCATTACCGTGTACCCGTTTCTATTGTGTTACCTAGGCGTGGGTGCGACTCCGTCTAGACGACTAGCGTGTGGTTGTCCTCCGCTAGTGAGCCGGGACATTGAGTGCGACTCGTCCTGTGCGTACTCCTTTGGTGGTTTGTGAGCCGTCTCCGTGGAGCCCTCTCTACCGCTAGGGTCAAGCGTAGGGGAAAAAAACGGTGGTGGACCAGACGCGAGAGAGAGCGTCTGTAGTGTGCACACGTGGCTGGGGTTGAGAGCCTCTGTGGTGACGGGACGCCGAGCCACAAACCCTAGCTGAGTCCTACTTGTTGTGTGTGTGTGAGTGTGTGTTACTGAGCCGCGTGGTTACAGTTTTGTGTTGTGGTGCGCACGTGTACTTACTTTCAGTTTTTACTTTCCGCACTTTAGTTTAGTTGCCAGTGGGGTTACTTTTCCTACTGGTCTCTTTTCTTGAGACTCACTCCCTTCCCTTTCAGGTGGGTCTTCGTCGACTCCGTTCTAGGGGAGTCTAGCCACTCCGGTGTTGGGTTCCCTAGCTGCAGTGAGTTGTACCTTTTTGTTGTACTTCTGTACTCTGTACTTTGTCTCAGACTCTGAGGTTGTATATGATATGTTCATATAGTGGAATTTTACTGCTTTGCATGGTGTGTATCTTCTTACATATAGTCTCCTCGGACTTTCACTTCCTACCCTTCCGAGCTTGTCTCGTGGGTTAGCGGGTCAGAATTCGGGTTACTGGTTGTTACTGGTAATGCGGATTCTGGGTCGTTACACAGACCATCCGCCAAGGATGATTTGTAGAATTTTTATCCACTGCCACTACAACCCAATTTCTATCTATGAATTCCACTGATATAACCATTCACATTCCACCCGACCTGCCTTCTCATCCCACTATATGAAAGTTAGAGATAGGCACTTAAGGTTGAAAGAATAGTAACACTAAATAATTAATGTTCACTTCATGGAGGTGTCTAGAGATCAAAGTAAAAAATATGAGTCAATGCAACATCAGTATAAATGACTTTGACCTATTCAAAATAGGATATACTATAAAGGCACTCAAGCCACAAGCAAAGGATATCGCCCAATTAACTAACAACAAAACAAATATGTAACACCAACAAAGAAAGGATACACCCCACTTTCCACAAGATCCAATCCTTGGAATACTCATCCATGCCATGCCAAGATTTGGATTTGCAAATTATTTTGCTTCTACAACAATGTAAATGAAATGTAAATAGTATTGATATACTAACTATATTTTTTCTTTCAATAATATAAACACGAGAATATGATATAGTTGGTGGACAAGCCAAGAGTTATGAAAACAAATTGTTTATCATTTCTTGAAAAGCCTATGCATATGAATTACCTCCTGTAGATCTTCTGTAGTGCTGGGCATGGATTGAATGCCAAAGAATGTTGTTGATCAGTCAAGAACAGTATGTCTAAGAAAGCTACATATAGAAGGGTGGAAATTAGTATAGAGATGGGATAATTGGATGCGATTTAATTTTTCATCGTGAGGATTCCATCACAGTGGTGCCAGATCAATCCTCCCACAATAACATATACCATGCCCCCAGTCACCAAACATCACAACAACAGAAAGAAATGTAATAACAGTGTAGACCACATGATTTGTCTCTTGATATCACACAACACTGCATGGTGAGATCATTATATTAGTAATTTTGAATTAGAGTTAAGAAATGATAAAGAATCTATCTTGAGCCAGATGTATAATATACACACACACATGCCATCTTCACATGTCTAAACCCCCCACAGACCTCAGCCCCACTTGAAGTAGTTTAGCACTACAACTCCATGAGTGGGCTTATGTAAAAGAATAAGCAAAATAATTGTTATCCATGGGACCCTAAATTTCCAACAAGTTGGTTTAAGCATTCATATGAAAGCACCATTATTTGATCACTTTGGCATATACATGTATCTAATAAGTCTGTTCTTTAAAGCCCTCATCGCTAAACTTCTCAGAAGATTACCTATACAAAATGTGAGAACTGAACTAGTTCTTAATGCATGAAACACAAGGCACATTGGAAGTTGGATTGTATGATATCCATATATCTACTTTTGAATGTAATCAGTAATACAATTAACATATTAAAAGAAAGATTTGAGATATTATTCATGGAGGAAAAAAAAGGAACATGTTCAGTTGGCCCTTAACACCGGGACCAACATAGGGCGTCGTCGTTAAGGTGAGATAAAGAAGGTCGGACCTTGGCCACTTCAGGAGACCACCACCAGGTGGCTGGTTGATGACTTCAAGGGCATTCTTTGACGAATCTACCTCTTGTGGAATATTTGGAGGACAAGACAAGTGGAGCGATCGGGAGTGAGAAAATGGGAAAAATGGGGTTACCGTGGCCATGGGTCGGTAGCCGGCGGTGCCCGCATCGCCCTGTTCTTCCTCTTCGCCGTTCTCTCCGTCGCCTCCGCGGAGGCTCTGTGGCGTTCCTCCTGCTGTCTTGCCGCATTGCGCCGACCCACGCCACGGCCCTCTGCGGGCCCACCCAGGGGATCGCCCAGACCTGCAGCGTGACGCGACACCAGAGCCTCTGCGTCCGCTCCCTCATGCAGTTCCCCGGGGCCGTCCAGGCAGGGAAGCGGGATCTGGTGCACTCTCGGTGAACATGACGCTGCAGAGCATCGGCAGGCCTTCTATGGCTCCTCCGCCATCGCCAACGCCCAAATGGACACGCTACTCCGACGGCCTACGAGGACTGCATCGTGCTAAAGATGGCCGTTGTCCCTCGCCGTCGTTACTCTGGCGACGAGCAAGGAGAGACCAACCAACCTCATTTTACAAAGACCTGTAGTAGCTCAGCTCCCATTGCTCTAGATTCTGGTAGCCATGGCATCGTTCTAAAAGATGGCCGCTGTCGAGGGTGCCGTGGATGATGGCGGTTGTCGGCGAGGGTGTGGTAAACGATGGCGGCCGCGGTCGAGCAGGTTTGTAGACGACGACGATGATGGTCAAGGGCATCATGGTTGATGATGACGGAGTTCGAGAGTGAACGACGATGGTGGTGCCAAGGGTTGGAGAATGGCAGCGGGTTTGGGAGAACGACGGCGTCACACACATGAAAACCACCTAAATCCAACCCTTTTCATTTCCACCAGAAATGAAAAGTGTGTCCAGCCAAAAGTAACCCTGTACCTATGGTCTTTTTGATTTCAGATGTTATGTATTGACCAATACATATATTTTAAAATTTTCATAATATATTTTAACTTTTTATTATATTTTTAGATGAATCGTAACCAAATAACTACTTTTCACACATTATTATATTAAACTGTAACTATATGTACAGTATACACACAGTAAAATAACCGTATGTGCAACCTTACAAAAGATATTTGTTACGTATGTAATTCTCGTTTATACCTACGTATTACTCTGTCGTAGGTAAAATCTGTGGGTATAGACCTAATTTGTTGTAGTGCTTCTTGTCCCGTACAATGTATGCGAGGATCTCTTCCGACGGGAGAAGAGGGGTCGTCAAGTCGTACTCCACGCACTGCCTCCATCCCAAGAACCATTCCACCTCCTCCAGAAGCATGCTCGCCTCAAACTCCTAGAATATGAACGTGTGTGTGTGCGGGTGCCACCGCTCCACCAGTGCTCCCAGGGCGTCGAAGCCCCACCACATATCCTTCATGTTCTTTGCCAACACCACCATAAAACTCAGGTTCCACATCCCGATGAAGCTTCTCATATCCAAGGTGATGGCGTTCATCATGTTTACAAGCCACGAGAAGGCCCGCACCTAGCCTTGACTCGGGAAGGCAGGCACCTCTTGCACGTCCATGGATACCGTAAGAAGAATTTTTGGGGCATTTTTAGCTTAATAAAAAGAATAAATGAACAATACTTACCTCTCCATTGGCCAGTGTGGTGCTCAGATGCCCCGGAATCTTGCTCAGGATCCCCAGGTTCATGCTCGTGGACTTTCCAGTCGACGAGGAGGCCATTTTGTTGCTTCAGTCCATCCTTGGCTCCTCTGTTCCGTAGTTGGGAAAGGAGGGACAAAGGAAGGAGAAGGAAGATTCCTTATGGACTCCCAATACCTATGTTTTCCGTCTGATTCACTGGCAAGTAGACATCCACATCGTTGGATGCTAATGTACTCTTAACAGCATCCTCTGTTGGCGTTCACCGTTTGCGGGCAGCAGTTGATATGGACGTTTACTGTCCACAATTTTCAAAGCTGCATTATTTAATATGGCCATTATATGTCCTCTTGTGCTTCAAGTTGTCTTGCAGATATTTAAGCACAAGCATCGCTTCAGATTCGGAACACTCATGCGACCGTGAGTGTTGCACAAGTATGTCCAACGTAGGACCCCACCAAAGGTGAATAACTTGGCGACCGTGAACCCCGAGTTCCCCTTTACCAAAAACAATGACTGGTTTGCGATCTCTCAGTTATTCGTATGGCCTTAGATTTTTCCTCTGTTTCTAACTTTCATTTTAGATAGGCAACCCACACCGGCATGCATTTAGGTCTTCACCTCTAACATTCTCTTGCTAACTCAAAAAAAAAAAAAAATTGGAGATGCTCCTCGATCACTCTGTGGCTCCCCAGTTCAGGAGGCCTACCGGGTCAACACCCTCTTGATTATCCAAGTTGATATTTGGCTTTTGTTATCCCCCCTTCGAGAACTTGTCCCACCATGCTTATCACAAATAGTCAAGCAATCTTATTGAGTTCATTCGAACCTTCTCCAATCATGAGCTTAATTCCGGACTTCAAACTTTCCAAACATTGATTTCAGTTAGAATCTTTTGATAGTCCTTTGAGAGATCAACCAATCCCTTGTCTCCACAACCCCCTAAATTTGGACAGACGTCCTAATTAGGCCAGCGAGCCCAGACGAGCTCCGGTTATGAGACTCTCTCGATTTAACCGTCATATTATAACTCATTTGACTCAGACACACCAGGAACTAGTCAAAGTCCAACACGGCAATGCCAGGGACCCTAACATTGGGTTGAAGTTGTAGTTACACGGGTAGATCACCCTCCCTCTTATCCATATTTGTCTCTCAGACGATTCATCATTTGCATCTAGCTTAAATCTTTCGTATGGCTTGTTAGATTTCCTATCCTCGGAGATGGCCCTTCTATTAAATCTCCACGTCCTTTGTTTACCAAGACACCAACCTTTCAGTCCGCTCTGCTGCCTTGCAAGATCGGATGTTTCAGAGGGGCATTTGTAGACACGAGATTTGGCCCATCCCCACTTGGTTCCATGACCTAATAAGGCCTGCTTGACCATTTGTTGACTTGTCTCGGATCCCATGTAGACGGCAGCATCGACTGCTGCTGACTCCTGGTTGGCGGCAAGCCCCCTGGACGTCAACATGAATTGGCTGCCACCTATATGGACGTCTGCATGGGGTTGGCGACGACATCGTTGAACGTCAACCTGGTTTTACTTGGTCTGCACAACTACCCCGAGATTCCAGCCCACTTGCACCATTCTCTCGGCCATGCAACTCATGTAGCCATTCCAACGGGCATCTGGGCCACCTTGGCACCCCCTTGACCCAGTAAAAATCCTACTTGGCCTCTCCTCATTGGTTGGAGCTTTAATACATGGATTGCCACTTGTACGTGTGTTTCTTCACACTTGGGCATCCAAAGCTTCTGAACTCAGACCCTACTGTCTATAACTCACCCTTAGGCCTTCTATGCAAGGGGGGGAGAGGCTGGACGTCCATGCCATATTGCCTTGAGAGAAGAGAGAGAAAAGTGATAGAGAGCTTCCACCTTTGCCTTCTCTACTTCTTCTCAACCTTTGGAAGCATCCAGGAGGCTTCACCAAGTGATGGAGGAGCCCACAAAGCAGTCATCAACGACCACAGACGAGGATCATCTCCCTCCACTCTTCCTCTCTCCTTAGCTTTGCATGCAACTCACTACACACAAACACACCATAGGCACGTAGGGCACCCTCCTACAAAACTATAAAGGGGTTTCCCAACCAAAAATGGAGGGAATAAGGGTGGTCATCGCACTTGGCCACTTCTCAAGCCCGTAACCGGTACGGGACACTCCTTTTTGGCTTCTTCTTCTGTTTAGGACGTTTACCACACCTCCTTTAGTCTAATAGAGTCTCTTTTGTGGCAAGAATGCATCAAAGAAGATCGTGGAGCTCTCATTCTTTGGCTGGCCGAAGAAGGAGAAGTTGGAGTCCCATAATCCACCGTTGTGCGAGGCTACAGCACTGATGTGGTCACAACATCCCCTTGGGCACAGGTAAGGCCCTGGAGATCACAACATCTCCCTTTCCCTTGCTGGTTTCTTGGTTTTCTCCCTAGTCAACTCAGTCAATCGAGGAGTCAACAAGGTCAACCAACAACCCTCCATCGCCAACGAGGGAGCGACGACGTTCGTAAACCACTGGAGGATTCCACAGTTCGACGGGACCCACGGGAAACGCATCGTCCACATTGGTCACTTTGCCTGGTTATTAAGTACGTGTATGTGTTATGTGATCTTTCTAGTGGTGGTTTGGCCTGTGTCTTAGCAATGTGTAAAAGTGGATATATGAATAATGTGTAAATTGATATGTGAAAGTGGCATGTGGTAATTGCAAGTGATGTGAAATGTGATACGTGAATGTGCAAGGTGAAGATTATGTGAAAACTATGTGAAATTATGTGTAGGTGAAAGTGAATGATAATGTGAGAATAAATGCATGTGAAAGCCAAGGTAAAAGTGCATATGTTCATGTCATGAGAAAACAATGCATGTGTTAATGTGATTGTGAAGTTGTGATATCATGTTTAGTACTATGTGTAGGAATACGTAAATTATGTCCATGAGTTAGAAATTACTTGATGAGCATGTTTTTATTATCATGTTAAAATTGAATATAAGCTATGTGTTAGTGTTATGTGAAAATAAGATTGAAAGCATGTGATTATATGAATGCTCTAATGTTAGTGATACCATGTCATGGGTGACCATGTTTAGAATTTTGTTATACTTGTGCTAGTATAGTTTTGTTTAATAGATTAGATTCCAAGTTTCTATTTTTACAGGTTATAGTATAAGCATGTGTTAATTTAATTGTTAAATTGCAAATAGTTAATGATAGTGTGATATCTAGTAAAGTGTTAAATTTTTAGAAAGTACATCGTTTGAACTTTAAAGTTGCTTGTTGAGTCTATTTTGTAGACTCACCCTTGCTAAACATTTCAGGACATTTAGAAGCTGAGGAGTTAGTGAGATCCGATGTGGAGCAGTGAAGAGTTGATTGAAGACTCATAGTTTATTTCCTAGTATGCGATGTATTTGTAATTTGAACTTTGGTTATATTGTACTTGAAAACTGGCTATGTTTAGTGGATGTTATGTTATGTTATTTTTTTTCTTAGACTATATAGACTGTGGTATGAAGATTATTAAGTTGATGGAACAAGAGTTATTTATTTTCCGCTATAGTATTCCTTTCTATTTATGTATATCTTAGCCCATGTGACTATCGTTGGGGTTTGCTCCCCTGTAGCGACTTGCTCTCATCCGATGTGGGTTCGTATAATCGTACCAGGTGGAAGTGGGCCGTTACAGAGATGGTATCAGAGCCACAGGGTTGAGATTATACATGGATAGCCATCAACTAATTTACATCTCAAAGTCTTTCTAGTGGATAGCCAGATCCATGGAATAACTAAGATAGGACTAGAAAAGTGATAAGATGAATGCATGATAATATACTAGGTGTAGTAATAAATGGAGCTTGACTTGGTATTTCTTTTGTAGGCTATGGCTGGAAGGACTCGTCGTTCGAGTGTACCCATTCAAGATGAGGAGCCAAGGAGGACTGCAAGTGAGCAGCAGAGAGTCCCAGCAGCTCAAGGACCACTAGTGCCACCCCCGCCACCATTGGTCGACTATGGCACATTCATGCAAGGACTTGTACAAGTGATGCAGACTCAAGCGTAGACGCAGGCAACTCTTTAGACACCGCTTCAGGCTCAGGTTCTGGTGCCAGCTCAGCAGGACCGTGGTGTAGGAGGTGTGTCGTCATGGAGTGTTTAAGCAGATGGCTCCACCTTCTTTCAGGGGAGAGTCAGTCATTGGTTGCAGAGAGTTGGCTTAGAGAGATCCAGAGATATTTAGAGATATCAGTGTTCAGAGGATGACAAGGTTAGCTTGGCGATGTACATGCTTTAGGAGCGAGCAGATGTTTGGTGGTCTTCTTTCTTCGCACGCAATTTGAGGGTTTGGTGATTTGGAGCTAGAGGTAACTTGGGAGAGTTGTGATGTTGTTCGAGGCTAAGTTTGTTCTCGAGCACATCTAGGACAAGATGGAGCAGGAGTTCTTGGCATTGACTCAAGGTTCCATGCCAGTCTTGGAGTATGAGGCCAGATTCGCAGAGTTGTCGAGGTTCGCACCGCACATAGTTGCTGATGAGAGGCGTAAGGTAAAGAAGTTTATGATGGGGCTCAGACCATCATTGAGAGCTAGACTTGTAGCATTCGAGCATAGGACTATGGATGTGGCTCTTAGTGCGGAATGCAGGCAGGAGAGTGAGATGGAGTTGCACCAGGAAGAGAAGAAGGCTCAAATGAAGAAGTTACCAGAACCGTTTCAGTGGCAGAACAAGAAGATGAAGAGGCTTGTGGAATATCAGTAGCCAGCTATAGTACCAGCAAAGTTAGCACCCCAGTCAGTACATTCTACAGGCAGCGAGAAGCTCGAGTGTGTACACTGCGGCAAGCGTCATGGCAGAGACTTATGTTGGACAAAGGTAGGAAGATGTCTCAAGTGTGGCTGCTCAGATCATCAGATTAAAGATTGTCTGAAGCTGAAGACATTCATCCCACGAGGTGTTCCAGCAGTAGCAACAATGAAGCCAGCAGCAAGACAACAAGCACCAGCCAGGGTGTATGCGTTAGCCAGAGACGACGCCGACGACGTCACACGGGTACTCGATCCGATGTTCGAGGATGAAGATCTTTTTAAGGGGAGAGGGTGTAAGACCCTCGAATGTTGCTCTCATTATGTCTATTTAATTTGTGCATATTATAAGTAATTATTTACTTATGTGCATATATATATATATATGTTTTTTTCTGTGCATATAGTATTTATCTATTGCTATGCATATATGCTGTTGCTGATTTATGTAGCACCCCAGAAAATTCAGTATTTGAAATTCGAAATAATACATTTCTATAAAACAACATAATAGAAACATACATACTATTATCGTATGTGTAAGAACACATCTAAAAATTCCATAAAAATTATAAATCAACCTCAAATATTATCCATAAGTGTTCCACAGAGAAATTCATGCAACGAAAAAACTGATTGGCCAAGCGTACGTCACAACGTGACTAATTATCCAAATTAGGAAAGTAAATTGGAAAACTGTTAACACGGAAAGATAACATGCCCATAAATTAAACAAACCTATCGAGAGACTTCCACGTCATGTAATGATGACCCATTAAGAAAATTGGGCTTAGAAAAATAATTCGGACCATGTTTTAGAATTTGTGGGATTATTATTGTAATTAAGGAATAATTCAGAAACCCATTATCATATGAGCCATGTAGATTAACAATTAAATAAAATGATGGGTAGACTCCAAACAATATGTAATGATAATCCATCATGAGAAATTAGATCAATGGACCTCCCATAGCCCATGAATAATTCAAAACTCTAATATTCTCTAATTTAAAAGGGGAATTTTATAGGTTAAACACATTAAACAAAAGAAGTGGTGGGCTTTGTTAGATGGACCATATAAAAGTTATTGGGCTAAATAGGGATTTTTAAAAGAGAATAATAGGAAATACCCAAATTCGTAACTAAAAATTACTTAAATAGAAAAGGGGTATTTAATGCATTAAATATGAAGTTTGGGTTGGATTTGGATTCCTAAACCTACCCTAAGAGGTTGGGCACAAATTTGGATCCCAACCTAACCCAAACTGGACATGGCAAGCTTGGAAGGTGGAATTATAGGAAATTTCGGAATTAAATAGGAGTTTGAGTCCATTAGGAAAAACATATAGGAAAGCCTAAATACTCTCCTAAAACCTCATGGCCAGCCCTAGCTCGTTGCCAAAGGTTTCAGGACATGGAGAGGAGGCCAAGGAGGGGAGAATTCATGGGAAGGAGGTTTCATCAAAGCTTCAACCCGAGTTCTTCAAGTTCTAGCCCTAGAAGAGGAAAACGATTAAAGGTAGGCATTCTCACGAGCAAAACTAAATCAAGTTCGTCTGTAGGTTGATCTAAACCTCAAGATTCAAAGCCCTCTTGTCTCATATTTTTCCATCGAGCAAATCATTTGATCTTAATTTTTCAAGTTCTGTAAACTCTATGACCCCGAACCCTCTCTTTAAAAATTGATCTCTATGCATACTAAACCCCATGCTACGAAATTTTTATGGAAAATATTGATGATAGTTAGGCTTCTTTTGCCTATAAAAGCCCTAATTTTCATCCATATTATCTTGCGAATTAATTCGTTGATCTCATCTGTGTACTATTCCATGTTCTTCATGAATACATATGACCAAAGCATGTCGAAACCCTGTTTGTTTTCCAATTCCTATTTACTGTAAGTACCGATGCATGACTAGATCAATTCGCAACTAGTTTCATGATTTTTCATCGCTTGTACAATTAGTTATGATTTCCGAATCACCCTATGCTAAAATAAGGTATGTCTGGTCCGCAATCCATGCACTGTCCTTTCCCTATCGAACTCAGGCACAGACCCTGTGAACGCAACGGCCTAATAGGCCGCATTCTCAGGGCCATCGCGACAGCTCCTTCCATCATGATCTGATCGCGACAGGGACTGTCGTCGCGATCTGCTTGCCCGATCTGACGATCCCGTCGCGACCCTCAAGCGACCCCGTCGCGATCTGCCTGCTCGAACTGACAAGGTCGTCACGATCTGTACAAGGCCATGTCATGTTCTCAGTTGACCCCGTCGCGACCCTTACTGGGGTGCATCGCAATCTCATATTTTTGCATAAAAACCCATCTTTTGTGATGCTTTGACCCTCTACAGTGCTTGTACACTCTGTTAACAGTCATACACACAAAAAATACACTTGTCATAAATTAAACATTAATGTGTGATTAAAATATATGCACATGATCTTTTTCTATCTACAATTTCATGACACATGCACACACTTGAACCATCCAAATTGGCTTAATTCGGCATGAAAATATTTCATAATGTATCTGGTAAATTGTTTCAATAATGTATATTAATTTCCCTATTTTAAATGAACTTATCTACAATTCTCGCGATGTTTTGGGAATACCGTTATCGACGCTCCACTGTCCTAGCATTCCTCTAGAACGTCGAGCACTTGTTTCTATATACACACTCTCTTGACTTGGACGAACTCTCCGTCGGATACTCCTTCTGCTGACTAGTGAGTCTTTGTTCAAGGCATCCGTATGTCTCCTCTGTCCATAGATTCCCACATGGTTGATGAACTAGATGTACCCTAACACCTATGTTACCCCTTTAGGGATCAACATGATCCAAACGGCTATTAGAAGTTCGCTCTTATCTTTAATCACGCTGGACCTCTGGACCTGTGCATAACAAGGCCAGCGGAAGGGTTGTGTGTTCCACCAGACTGCCAACACCAAACGTGTGTGTTGTGCAACTGTTACTATCGCCTATTTACTCGACGTGTTACGTGCAATGTCCACTAGCTATTATCTATACTCTACTCACTCATCTATTCATGTTCACTCTACTACCTAGTCTATTCATCTAATGCTCTCATCTATTTCTTGGTACTCGCTATTTGCCATTGACTGATTGTCTAAGATAAACAATATAACCAATGGCAGTGCAATAGTGCCTGATCTGGTCCTGGGAGGAGCACCCGAAAAGTGCCATTTGCCCATGGGAGTTAAAATGATCAGGATGTCGGCATTACATCCAAGTGCCATACTATCAAGATTAATCTAAGACAATCAACACAAAGTGCTATATTCTCTTGATTTCTTTAACAAAACAAAGTGCTATATTCTCTCGTTGTCTATTGACGACAAAAGGGCTATATTCTCTCTCGGCTATCTACGGATAGCCAAAGTGCCATTACTATTTTGATTGACGAAAGTTAATCAAAAGTGCTATACTATTTTGATTGATAATAACATCAATCAAAGTGCAATTAACTCTCGATATGGCCAACTACTTTCTCTCTCCTTGCTATACATGTTGCTTACTATTGCTTGACGTTGACGTTATTTGCCATCGTGTTGTTATCGTTTCTATCGAGACTTGACTTTAATCATCGTGCGATACTTGATTCATCTACTATCTGAACCATGTTACATGTGCTATTACTTTCTCAACTTTACATGACTCTCTCTATCATTAGTTACTCTGTCCTTTAAAGCATTAATCACTTAAAGCATGCTTGATCCTGAGATTTAAGTCCTACTGGACGTTATCGCTCACCCTTCGTTATTTGTTATTGTGTCTCAAGTAAGCTAGATGATGTTACACACACCAATGGGACTTGACCGAAGTGATGAGTGATGTGGAGTCAGTTCATGAAGTTGCCCTAGTACTATAGAGTCTAATAGTTATTGGTTTAGATTTCTTTTCAATGTAATGTTGTCAATGAGCCCTATGTATTGACTTCGAATTAGCAGTTGTAATAGTCTTAGTGATTTTATAATGAGATGAAGAGTTTATTCCAATTATTGTTCATTAGATGCTTTAAATCATTCAACTGTTGTACCTTTTACTCTACTTTGTACCTTGCTCACGTCTCCCAGATTTATTCCGCTACTAAATTGGCGGGGCGTGACAATTTATGTGTTCTAGCAGAAATTATGCTTAACGTCAACATCCCTTGATGTTAAGGATCAATAGATGACAAGCATTGTGCCATTTACTGCCTGGCCAGAAGCTCTTAACGTCAACATCGGTTGACGTTGACTTCTGGTTAATGATAGTAAGTTGGTCGTTTATTTCTCCGGATGCATTTATGATTCCAGATCTGAATCCATCCCTATTTCTCCGGGAGTCGGATTGGGAAACGTCCCAACGGGCAGGTTTCTTAACTCTTAGCCTGACTATGACTCCTATTGCCTATATAACTGGGTCATCTCTCCAAAGAGAGGGCTTTTTTCACCTTGGGTTATTTGGGTTTCGGGAAGAGAAAAAGAGGGAGTTTGAGAAGGTAGATCGGCCAAGTTGCTGACTGTTCGAGGTTGGTGCTGTGAAGAGGAAGGTTCCAGAACCTAAGAGGAAGACTCTTGATAAGGAGATCAAGGCCAGATCGTGCTCACTATAGGAGATTTGATCATGGTAGAAGGTTACCTCTTTTGGTGTAAAAGAGGGCTTCATTGGCCAAATTCCTTTGTTGGTGAATTTTAAAGACGCAAGTAACTTAGTGTTTGTCTTTGTGGACTTGTCCCTTAGGGTTTTACAAATTTTACGGATTTTATTTACACGCCCTGGACCCCCAAAATCTCTATTTTCTGTGTTCAGTCTACACTGCGTGCAGACAGGAGGTTGACGGCAACAGTGTTGCAGCCATGTTCTTGGGTTGATGACGGTCGATCCTGCCGTTAACTCTTCCTGATGGCAAGCCTCTTGCCGTCAAGTTCATGTGTTTCCTACAGAATTTCATGTTTAATCTCTATAATGTGATTTTCAAATGTTTAGAAGTTTGTGCATGCTGTGAAAATTCTGGTTGGTCAAGTATGGTCTTTAGGTCATATCATGAGGTTCTGTCAAATTTCTGAGCATGACTGTATTTAATATAAATTCTTTATTAGTGAAATAAGCATGTTTTGACTGTGTTTAATTTTAAATTAATAGTTTTGTTGCATGTTATGGATTCAGAAAATTATCATGATCTTAGAGAAACTGTTCACATGTTTAGTACCAGTTAGAACTGATTGCTTTACTGTCTACCGTGTTAAGTGAATATTTCACTAAAATTACATGAAATCTCTGCTAAATATTAAAATAGTTGTACTATTCATAAAATTCTGAAAAATTACAGATATATTCCATGTGCTATATCCACCCTATAGTTAAAATTTGATAGTATTCTAATTACTGAGCGAATCTTATTAATTCTGAAGCTTCTGTACCAGTTTTAAAGATAGATCTCAAATGTTTAAAAATGAGATTAGCATCATGATAGGTTTTGCTACTTACTATTATTGATAGGCCTACTAATGAGGAAGCTTAACCAATTTTAACAACTCTTGAATCAGAGGCGAATTGAAAAATAGATTTCACAGATCTGAAGATAAATTGACTGAGTTGTGCAAACGAAGTGTGTGTGAACAAATTGATTAGATGAATTCAAACGATCCTATGCATGCATCTAACGAAGGATAAGTTCAAACCACAATCAGATCAATGCACAGAGATTTTTAGGTGGTTCGGAAATCACACCATGTGATTCCTACATCCACCCCTCACACAGTGAGGATCCACTAACCAACCTGGGTACAACACACCCACTGGAGCCTGACAACTCCAACCCTTGAGTTTACAACTCACACGACCTCTAGAGCAACACTACTCTAGACCCTGAGCAAGACTGCACAACATACACCTTGAGTACGACGACTCAAAACTACTAAGCTTGACGGCTCACAAACCAACTTGCTAGAAAAACACAAGACTCAGATCCTCTAGCAACAGATCTAGTCCAACAAGAGTTAATTCATGAGACTCATGCAACAACCCATGCACAATCGCAGAATCACTCAGAAGAGAAAACTGAAGATGAGAATTGTATTGATAGCTTTTCTCTTCAGATGTACTCCCTTATAGAAGGTCGAATTGTGAAGAGCTTGATCTCTGGAAGTTCCTGGGCGATGCTCTGCAATTTGATCTTCAGGATCTTCCTTGAATTCTTCACAGGAATCGGCTTCTACTTGATCTGCTTCCTTGAGGTGATCCAATTGCTTCTTCAACGATCAATCTCCACTTCTCACGCTTGAGCAGATGAGAATTTGGCTTGAGGAAGCACCAGGAAGGCAAGAACAGGGAGGAGGAACCTTCTAGCCGCCAACAGGATTTATGGGAGGCTCTAAAAGGGTTCTTCTTGGAATGGATGCCCAATAGGAGGGTATTTATACCCTAAATATCCCAAAGATACCCTTGGGGTACATGGGCACGAGATCCAAGATTGATCCAACATCTCCCTAGGGTGCCATATGTCCAGGACAAGGTTTAAGTCACAGAGATTCCGGAGTGTGTCGACCTGCCCTTGAGGTGTGTCGACACACTGTCCCAGACTGGCAAATCAATTCCCTGGGAGAGGTCTCTAGTGTCGACCTGAGATGATCCAGTGTCGACCTGCTGTCCCAGACAGCAAACAGGCCTTCTAGGAGAGGCATCTAGTGTCGACCTGCCTGCCTTTGGTGTCGACCTGAGATTGAAGCCTGTTGCCTTGTTTCTTGGAATCTGACTCTAGTGTCGACCTGCCGTGGAATAGTGTCGACACTGGATGATCTTTTCTTCACATTTCTGCCTTTGTTCTGAACCATTGTGTCGACACCATTGATGTTGTGTCGACACTACCTTTGCAAGAAATGTTTGTCCCTGAGAAAATAAACACATAAATCATTAGATAAATGTATTATCATGAATATAAATGATAAATGTGCTTGAAAACATGCTTTTTGAATATTGTTATTTCAGGTGTGATGTACTTCACATGTTTCAATTGAGATGCATTAAAATCATAACTTGTCATCATCAAAATGTAAGGAGAAATGTGTTATATTCACACTCAACCCAACAATCTCCCCCTTTTTGATGATGGCAACCTTAAAACTATATAGAAGTGAAGTTTTGATGAAAAGTGATTTTAAGCACCTTTGGTTATTTAACACTCAGTTAGAAAGGCATTGATTGTGACTGAGTGATGGATATTTCTTTTTATTCAAACTTGTCAAAGACCTTTGAACATTTTTTAGTAACATTTGAAGATCACACACATGAAAGACACACTGTTACTAGAAGTGAGTTATTTGCACAAAGAGGTCAAGCAGCTTGACAAGCAATCATCACATGCACATTCATTAAAAAAAATATTCAATCACATTGAAGACACAAAGATTTCTATTCATTTCATTCACAAAATATGAACATTGCAATCTTCAAAAAAAAACATTTAAAAAAGCATTACAAGTTCTTGCTATCTTCTCCCCTTTGACATCATCAAAAGAAATTACATTAATGGGGAGGAGGAGGAGGAGGAATGGGTATCAAAATGGTCTCAATATCCGTGAGTCTCTTTTCCATTGAAGTCAGACTGAACTTCATTTGAGCTTGGATAGTTGAGAGTCTTGTATGCAAAAGGTGTTCCATTCTCTCTGAGTTCTCTGACATTGTAGCTTGAAGGGCACTGAATTTTGTTGACATTGGCTGTGAAGATGAAGAAGAACCAGCTGACCAAGCAGGTCTATTCAAAACTTTGAATTCCTTTTTAAGTGCAGACATCTCTTCAAATATATGAGCAGAAAATTCTTCATGCTCTCCAAGTTATCAACCAAATGAGCAAAAGACAGCTTTGTCTTAGAGATCTGAGAGAGTGTCTCCTTGGTGTTGAAGACATCAGCCTGGGAATTTTCCAAAATTCCCTTAACAACTGTTTCTAATTCTTCTTGATGCTCTTTTAGTTCAATAGAAGCATCTCCCAATGTGCCTATCAGCCTGTTGAACCTTTGAGTTGCATGGTCAGAAGCTGCTTTTTGTTCAATAAACTTGGCTGACACAGTGTTCTCCAACCTCTGAATCCTCAACTCAAAATTTACTGACATGGTCTGAATGGAGGTGTTCAAAGCATCAAATTTGTCATTTAAAAAGCTGTATAACTCTGGTGGAACAGAAGGTCCACCAAAGGATGGAGATGCATGAACTGGAGGTTATGGAGAAAAAGATGGGATTTCAATTTTATGGTTCAGGGAGGAGGAGGGCTGAAGTTGAGGTGAAAGGGGGGCATCAATGGGTACATCAACTTCAACTGCCACATGAGGCTGATCCTCATTCACTGGAGGCTGGTCCTCATGCACTTGAGGTTGGTCCTCATGCACTGGAGGCTGATCCTCATGCACTTGAGGCTGATCCTCTTGCATTGGAGGCTGATCCTCTTGAACCACAGGGGCCTCTACAGCAGCTGGCCCTCTCCTAACTTGATCACCCACAATCCTAAAGCCCATAAACTTTTGAACATGCTTAAAGCAATAAATATTGGACTTAGGAATTTTCTCAGACTTATCATTCTCAAGAGACACACCAAAGTGTTTGAAGACTTGAGTCAAATGGGCTGCATAAGGAAGTAATCTATGCAAATCTGCCCTAGTGGTCTCTGACATTATCTGGTACATAATTACATGAAGGTTGATCTTTATGTCCTTGCTCATACAAAATAGCACAAACCTTTGGATGTCTGTGAGTCTGTCTCCCACCACCTTGAGGTGTTATGATAGTGGTAAGGATGTGATGGGTAAGCCTCAACACTGGAGGAAAAGTGTTGGTTTGAATTTGGTGACATGGTTTGCTTGAGATCAGTCTCATCTGCCTGCAATCCAGTCAAAATGGTATATGCTTCATGAAGATTGAACTCAAAGTTATGGTAGTCTACTCCTTCATCTGGAATTTTGAATATGGTGGTGCTATGTCTGTAGGCATATCAATTGCAATCCTTTGACTTTTGACTTGTAGCCCTCCTGTGCATTCCAAATGCATGTAGAACTCTTGACAAGTCTAGGGTAGATGATGCGAAACTCTGAGATAAAGGGTTGCCAAGACTGAAATTTGAAGAAATTTAGGACTTCAGGAAAGGCAGCAATCAATTCACTATCTTCTAACTCCACTGCTCTGGGTTTCAAAATTGTCTTCCGGCACTAGGGGTTTGGAGGGAGTTCTCTTAGAAGGTTGGGAAGACTCTGAGGATGATGAGGATGAGGATGACTGCTCAGAAACTTCAGGAGAGGAATCCAGAATTTTCCTCCTAGGGTAGGCAGACCCTCTACCTCGCCCAGAAGATTAAGCCCTACCTCTCTTAGAAGGTGATGGGGATGCAGAGAGAGACCCTGGCTGCTCTGCAGGGTCATGGCGCCTCTTGGTTCTCCTTTCATTAGGAGGAACATCATCCGCCGGATTGGGCCTTGCCGTAGCCCTTGACTTTGCTCCACGGCGAGGGACCTGCTTGGGTGCCATGGAATAGAAAATAGGGGACGATGGAGAGAGAGGAATGAGAGAAGAAGAACAGGGAAGGGATGGAGGAGGGTAGAGATGGAGATGGATTCAAAAACTGCCGGATTCCAGAAGAAGAAGACGACCGTCGGGTCGACCCGGAGAAGAAAAAGGGGGTTTTAGGGTATGCTACCCGCAGGTACATCAAATCCTTAACGGCGCCACGGCGAAAAAGAGTCTGGCAGGGGTCAGTGTCGACACTAGAGGAGGTGAGTGTCGACCTGAGTGAAAGTGTGTCGACACTAGATGGAGTAGTGTCGACCTGGCCTGATGAAAATTTAAGATTTGAGTGTGGGAAAAATTAGTGAGCTTTGGGACATCTTTATAATGATAAGCAATGGGTGGAATAATCATTTCAAGGATATTAAGAGATTAAAAAATTATTTGTTAAATTTTACAAAAATTCAACACAATTCAAGTTTTACACAATATCCAACAGGATATGAGCATTCAGTGACTTGAGTCATTAAAATGATGATTTGAGGGATATAATACATTTAATAAATCAACTACACACTACCATATTCTTCAAGTCCAAAGAAATAAAAAAATCTTTTAGACTAGAATCAAGTGTGTTGAAAATAAACAACCTTTTAAGACAACTTGATGATGGATAAGAATGATTCTTTTAAAACAATTCTCCAATGATATACACATTTTGTTTTTGAAAACAAACTATCAAATGAGATACATCTTGTTCACTCAAGGACTAATGCTTTTCACACACTATAGTCCTGGATACTAAAGATTTATCCATTATCAAGTCTCAAAGGGGTAAATGATGACTTTTGACATGAAAATATACGTTTTTTAGACGCCAATATTTCCAGTTACTTAGTCATCATCAAAAAGGAATAGGACATATTTATTTTGCTTTTCATTTATTTTTGATTTTGAACCCCTTTGAACAGAGATAGCATTAGTGCTTCATGACATACATGGCACTTCATTCATTGTGAAGGTGTGCAGTTTCTCAGCACATGTGCCATTGCTCTGTTGATTGACAAATTTTGGAGTTTTTTGACACAAAAAGACATCATCTATATCCAACATCAATTGCAAACAAAAACATGTTTATATTCAGGCACACATTATCCTTCAGTCTTTGAAAGAAATCTGAATTTCTATAGTTTTGAAGAATATAGGTGTGAGTTGACAAATGAATATAGTAGATCACTCAAAGGATCATTTTGAGACTCTAGACACCTGAATGAGGACATCATGCATAAAATTGATGTAATGCAAGAAAAGTTTTTGAATTTTTCAAAAGATATGACTTGGGAATTTTCTAGCTCCCCCTGAGATGAGGATTTCAACCACTTTTCATCAGAATAAGGATATGCAATTTTTTGAAATCAAAATATTCTCTTTGAGCAACAAAAACTCCCCCTCAACATTGCATATTCATTTCTTGGTACTTGGCGGAGACATATACTCTCGCATAGTGAAAGTGTCCAGACAAGCAGAACTTGTCCTTCTTCAAATCACCATTTGATATACCAAGAAGTTCAACACAATGTGAGTTGAAGAGTCATTGTCAAAAAGAAATAGAAGTGAAATGGAGAGAGATATGATCAGTATGAATCAAAGAACAAATGAATATGATGATGCAAAGAACTCCCCCTCAGAAGATGCCTAACACTCAACCCAATCCTAAAGGACATTTACAAAGACCAAGTTCTCTCCTTAAAGATGAGAATCTACTGTCAGGAAGGGTTTTTTTAAGATGTCAGCAATTTGTTTTTCAGTTTCTATGAAGTGGAGTTCAAAGGATTTCTTTGCTACCTCATCTCTCAAGAGATGATGCCTAATTTCAATATGCTTGGTTCTGGAATGCTGAATGGGTTTCTTAGACAGATTTATTGCACTTGTGTTATCACATAGAATGGGAACACAACCTAAGTCTTGGTTATAATCAAGAAGTTGATGTTTCACTCAAAGAATTTGAGTTCCACATCTACCTGCTGCAACATACTCAGCCTCTGCAGTTAACAGAGCAATGAATGTTGCTTTTAGAAGCCCAACAAATTAGGCACCCACCTAAGTATAAACACAAGCCACTTGTCCTTTTTCTATCTAATTACAACAGCATAATCAGCATCACAATAGGCAATCAAATCTAACTTGCAAATAGCAGGATACCAAATTCCTAAATCACATGTTCCAACAAGATATTTGAAAATTCTTTTAACGCACTAAAACATGTGACTTTTTAGGATTTGATTGAAATCTAGCACACAAACACACACTAAACTGAATATCAGGTCTAGAAGTGTAAGATAAAGTAGAGAACCAATCATACCTCTGTAGGTCTTTGGGTCTACTGACTTACCATTTGGTCTTCTAAGCTTAGCATTAATAGCAATTGGTTGTTGTTGAATGCTTGAGGTTGATTGAAAGTCAAACCTCCTTCAAAGTTCTTTGACATGCTTGGTTTGACTGATGAAAATTCCTCATGTGTTGGTTAACCTGCAATCCCAAGAAAAACTTTAGATCTCCATTAAACTCATTTCAAATTCATTTTTCATTGATTTGAAAATTCATTACACAGGCCTTTATTGGTTGATCCAAATATTATGTCATCAACATAAATTTGGACTGCAATTATTTGATTATTTATTGTTTTTGTGAACAATGTTTGATCAACTTTCCTCTGAATATCTTTTTCAAGTCAAAAAGGAACTCAAACGGTTCATACCAAGCTCTTGGAGCTTGTTTAAGGACCATAGAGAGCTTATGAAGCTTGAAAACATGGTTAGGATTGTTTCATTTTCAAATCAGGAGGTTGTTCAACAAAAACATTTTCCTTGATATATCCATTTAAAAATGCACTTTTAACATCCATTTGATAATCTTGAATTTCATGGAGGATGCAAAAGCAAGGAAAATCCTAACTGCTCTAGTCTAGCTACAGGGCATATGATTCTTCAAAGTCAATTCCAAACTCTTGATTGTACCCCTTTGCAACTAGCCTAGCTTTATTTCTTATGACTTGACCATTCTCATTCAACTTATTTCTGAAAACCCATCTAGTGCCAATGACTGTTTGGTCACTAGGTCTAGGTACTAATTCCCATACTTGATTTCTTTCAAATTGATGAAGTTCATCATGCATGGCATTAATCCAATCAGAACTTGATAAAGCTTCATCAATTGACTTTGGTTCAATATGGAAAATTAGAGCTAGTGGGTCTTCTTCAATAGCATGCCGGAATGATGATCTAGTCCTAACTCTATCATGCAAATTGCCAACAACATTATATAATGGGTGATCTCTCAAAATTCGATGTTCAAAAATTACCTATTGAGGGGTACTTAAATCTGGACCAATGTTACCTGATCCACTTGAATATGGTGAATTGATGTTCAAGTTCTCACCAATGTCTTCAAGCTCCTCAACAGTTGGTGAAGAGTCCACAATGAAATCATCTTCTTCACTGTCTTATCTTTCCCTGCAAGATTTAGAACTGTTAGTTGCAAAAGGAATTTTCATCAAAAATAATATGTGGAGATTCTTCAACATTTTTGTTTTTGAGAATGTACACTCTGAAAGCTCTTGACACTTCTGAATAACCAAGGAAGATGGCTTCCTGACTCTTAGCATCAAACTTGTCAAGATTTTCTTTATTATTGTTGTGTACATAACATTTGCACCCAAAGATTTTGAAATAGGAAACAAGGCTTTTTGTTTTTCAATAATTCATAGGGGGTTTTTCTGATTTTTGGTCTGATCAAAGCTCTATTCAGAATGTGATTTGCTGTGTTTACAGCTTCAGCCCAGAAGGATTTGGGCAAATTGCTTTCTAAGAGCATGGATCTAGCCATTTCCACAAGATTCTATTTTTTCTTTCCACAACTCCATTTTGTTCTGGAGTTCTTGGTGAAGAAAACTTGTGAAATTTGAAGTTCAGCACATAAGTCAGAAAAGGATTGGTTTTCAAATTCCCCATGATCAGTTAAAATGTTTTGATTTTATATGAAAAGTTTTTAGGGCAGTGGTACAGAATTTCCTGAACTCAAGGCAAGTATCACTTTTGTGGGACAAGAAGATAACCCAAGTAAATCTGGTAAAATCATCAATGATTACAAACCCATATCTCTTGCCACTTAGACTTAGAACTCTTGTTGGGCCAAAAAGGTCCATGTGAAGTAGTTCTAGTGGCCTAGATATGAGTACCTCATTGAAGTCTTAAAAGATTTCTGGTTTGTTTTCCTTGGGCACAGATCCCACAAACTTGATTTTCAATGTTAGAGAAAGATTCAAGAAGACCCTTAACCAAGTTCAGCCTTAACAATTTATTCAATGTTCTGAAACTTGCATGGCCAAGTCTTTTGTGCCAAGTCCATGCAATTTCATCTTTATTAGCAACAAAGCAAAGATTTTCAGAAAAGTTTATTAAGGTCGATCATGTAAACATTGTTTCCTTTTTCCACAAAATTTTATTTTATCAGTTGATGAATCAATGATCTTACAGAAATTGGATTCAAACACAACTTTGTGACCTTTGTCACATAGTTGGCTAATACTTAACAAATTGTAATCAAGACCATCAACTAATAAAACACTATCAACAGAGTTGAGGAAGTTTGACCAACCTTCCAGATCCAATGATCTTTCCTTTATTTTTACCTCCAAATGTTACTGAACCTCCCTCCTTCTCAATCAGGAATGAAAATTTGGCTCTATCTCCAGTCATGTGTCGTGAACACCCACTGTCAAGGAACCACACATTGAATGGGTGCACGACCTTCCTGCAAAATCAATCAATGGAGAGAAGATTTTGGTACCCAAACAGTGTTGGGACCATCAGAATGTTTGGACATTTTTATCAAATCTTTTCTCACCCAAATTTGATTTGTTTTTATTTGTTTTATTACAGTGGTGTTCTTGTCTTTTTCACTTTCTTCTTTCCTTAGGAATGAAAACACCAGTGTTTTATTTTTGGTAGGAGGGGAAGTTTTCATTTGAACATGAGAGTTTAGATGAGGAGGTGGAATCCAAGGATTTTGTTGGTACATCAGAAAATTTGGATAGAGAAGAATTGGGGATGATACCAACATGGGTTGTAATGCCATTGGTTCCAATCAGCTTGATATCTTGTCTTGGAAGTCCAAGGTTTTTCATGAATGACTTACTTTGACTTTTTCTTATTTTTCAAATTTTATTTGAATTTTTTATTTTGTTGTTTGTCTTTGTTGGTGTTGAGCAGGTCGACCTCTCCTTGACTGGTGTTCGACACAACAGCCACAAAATCCTTCTTCTTGTGGACTGTGTCGACCTGTCAGGTGACTGTGTCGACCTGGTTGACTTGCTTTGTTTCTGAGTTTTTGGACTTTTTGGTTTTGTTTGATGTTTGTTTGATTTCTGTGTTCTCAAGACTAGGGCCTTTGACAAATGTAATTAATGGTACTTTATCCTTCTTCTCACCAGATTTGTCTTTCTTAGGTTTTGTTTATCAAATCCTAGTCCATGAGAGATTGATTTCATTTTTGCTCCCAGCAAGGCCTCCAGATTATCTTTACCATTTGTGAATGTTTCAATAACTTCATCCTTTTCTTTTAGCTGGTTTGTAAGGTTTTTATTTCTTCAACCTTTTGTTGTTTATCATGGTTTTCCATTCCAGCTTTCCAGACAATTCTTTGAATCAAGGGTGGCCTTTTGAGAGGCTAGCTTAAGCTCATCAATCAAATTCAGAAGATTTTCTTTTTCTTCATTCAGTTCAGTTACTTCTTTCTAGTTCACAAATTCTTTTGTTTGAGGATTGGTTATGGTAAATGCTTTCAATTTTCTTTTGAGATGTTATTTTCTTTCCTCATTTCAGTATAGTTTTCAACAAGTTCTGCATAAGCATCTTGCCAATCCTCAACTGAATAGTCTTCGAAAGATGTACTTACCTTTCCATCAGAACTATTCGCCATGAAGCAGATTTCCTCACTATCTGAACTTGAGGATTTTTTCTTCTTCTTTTTCACTTGAGTCTTCATCAGACCAAGTGGCTACCATGGCCTTTGGCTTCTTGAATTTGTGAATCTTTTGTGCTTCTCCTTCTTGTTTTCAGGACATTCTCCCTTCATATGTCCTGGCTTGTTGCACCTGTAACAGATGACAATTTCGTCAGATTTTTATTCTTGTTAGAATTAGCATTAGAAAAGGAAGTGTTTCTTTTACCTGATGAATATTTCTTTTTCCAGAAAATTTTTCTTTTCTATATTTCAAGAATTTTCTGAATTGCCTGGTCATGAGGGCAATTCATCCTCATTTGACTCAGACTCATCAGAACTGGTTTTATCCTGACTCTTGTCTTTGTTACTAGATGAGGCCTTTAGAGCTACTGGCTTGGTTTTGATTATATGTTCTTCATTTCTCTTTAGATTGATTTCATATGTCATTAAAGATCCTATCAACTCATCCAAAGAAATTTTGGACAGATCTTAGAATCTTCAATGACAGTGGCTTTTGTGTGCCAAATTGAAGAGAGAGAACGTAGAATTTTCTTAACAAGTCAGCATCAGTATAGTCCTTACCTAAGGCCTTCAGTCCATTGACTATGATCATAAACCTGGCAAACATTTCAGAGATTGTCTCATTAGATTTCATCATGAACAATTCATATTCAGAGACAAGTATGTTAGCCTTGGTTTCTTAACCTGAGATGTTCCCTCATAGAGTAACTCAAGTTTATCCCACATCTCTTTGGCAGATTTGCACATTGAGATTCTTGAGTACTCTTTGGGGTGAACAGCACATTGAATCATATTCATGGCACTGTAATTCAATGTAGCTCTTCTTATCTGTTCCCTAGTCCAGGTTTCTTCCTCTCCTTGGTTTTCATAGGGTCCTACCTCCACTACTTTCCAGATTTCATAATTTTGGGCTCTTAGAAAAACTTGCATTCTATTTTTCCAATAAGAATAGTCCGTTCCATTAAAGAATGGTGGCCTATTTATGGAATGACCCTCAGCTATGAATCCTCTGGAATCCATTTAATTAAACAGATGGTGCAAAGAAGGAAACACTCAGCAAACAAACAAGCAAGCAAACAAATCACACAGAATACTCGAAATACTCAGAACAAATCAGAGCATTACAATCAGATCAGGTGTAAACCTGCTCTGATACCATTGAAGGATCGATAAAAGATGAGGACAAGATCTAGAAGGGGGGGGGTTGAATGATCTAGGCCTACTAATGCGGAAGCTTAACCAATTTTAAACAACTCTTGAATCAGAGGCGAATTAAAAATAGATTTCACAGATCTGAAGATAAATTGAGTGAGTTGTGCAAACGAAGTGTGTGTGAACAAATTGATTAGATGAATTCAAACGATCCTATGCATGCATCTAACGAAGGATAAGTTCAAACCACAATCAGGTCAATGCACAGAGATTTTTAGGTGGTTCGGAAATCACACCATGTGATTCCTACATCCACCCCTCACATAGTGAGGATCCACTAACCAACCTGGGTACAACACACCCACTGAAGCCTGACAACTCCAACCCTTGAGTTTACAACTCACACAACCTCTAGAGTAAGACTACTCTAGACCCTGAGCAAGACTGCTCAACATACACCTTGAGTACGACGACTCAAAACCACTGAGCTCGACGGCTCACAAACAACTTGCTAGAAAAACACAAGACTCAGATCCTCTAGCAACAGATCTAGTCCAACAAGAGTTAATTCATGAGACTCATGCAACAACCCATGCACAATCTCAGAATCACTCAGAAGAGAAAATGAAGATGAGAATTGTATTGATAGATTTTCTCTTCAGATGTACTCCCTTATAGAAGGTCGAATTGTGAAGAGCTTGATCTCTGGAAGTTTCTGGGCGATGCTCTGCAATTTGATCTTCAGGATCTTCCTTGAATTCTTCACAGGAATCGGCTTCTACTTGATCTGCTTCCTTGAGGTGATCCAATTGCTTCTTCAACGATCAATCTCCACTTCCCACGCTTGAGCAGATGAGAATTTGGCTTGAGGAAGCACCAGGAAGGCAAGAACAGGGAGGAGGAACCTTCTAGCCGCCAACAGGATTTTTGGGAGGCTCTGAAAGGGTTCTTCTTGGAATGGATGCCCAATAGGAGGGTATTTATACCCTAAATATCCCAAAGATACCCTTGGGGTACGTGGGCATGAGATCCAAGATTGATCCAACATCTCCCTAGGGTGCCACGTGTCCAGGATAAGGTTTAAGTCACAGAGTGTCCGGAGTGTGTCGACCTGCCCTTGAGGTGTCGACACACTGTCCCAGACTGGCAAATCAATTCCCTGGGAGAGGTCTCTAGTGTCGAGCTGAGATGATCCAGTGTCGACCTGCTGTCCCAGACAACAAAACAGGCCTTCTGGGAGAGGCATCTAGTGTCGACCTGCCTGCCTTGGTGTCGACCTGAGATTGAAGCCTGTTGCCTTGTTTCTCTGGAATCTGACTCTAGTGTCGACCTGCCCTGGACTAGTGTCGACACTAGATGATCTTTTCTTCACATTTCTGCCTTTGTTCTGAACCATTGTGTCGACACCATTGATGGTTGTGTCGACACTACCTTTGCAAGAAATGTTGTCCCTGAGAAAATAAACACATAAATCATTAGATAAATGTATTATCATGAATATAAATGATAAATGTGCTTGGAAACATGCTTTTTGAATATTGTTATTTTAGGTGTGATGTATTTCACATGTTTCAATTGAGATGCATTAAAATCACAACTTGTCATCATCAAAATGTGAGGAGAAATGTGTTATATTCACACTCAACCCAACAAATGTACAAAGATAAAATTGTGCCAATAAGACACTGCCACCATAGATTGTGTGGAGCTTTACTATAGTAGTGACCCTACGAGAAAGCTCAAATGTGTTATGTGATACCCGGGGCAATGGGTCGTGTGTGAAATCCTAGAGGTGGACAAGTTCTACTGGTAATGGTGGGGAGGGCTTCCCCCGGTTCTGCGCAATAACAAGACTTGGTCACTTTACCTAGTGATTAAGTATGTGTATGTGTTATGTGATCTTTCTAGTGGTGGTTTGGGCTGTGTCTTGGCAATGTGTAAAAGTGGATATGTGAATAATGTCTAAAGTGATATGTGAAAGTGTCACGTGATAAGTGCAAGTGATGTGACATGTGATACGTGAATGTGCAAAGTAAAGATTATGTGAAAACTATATGAAATCATGTGTAGGTGAAAGTGAATGATAATGTGAGAATAAATGCATGTGAAAGCCATGGTAAAAGTGAATATGTTCATGTCATGAAAAAATAATGCATGTGTTAATGTGATTTATGAAGTTGTGATATCATGTTTAGTACCATGTGTAGGAATACGTAAATTATGTCCATGAGTTCGAAATTACTTGATGAGTATGTGTTTAGTATCATGTTATAAATTGAATATAAGCCATGTGTTAGTGTTATGTGAAAAATAAGAATGAAAGCATGTGATTAGATGAATGCTCTCATGTTAGTGATACCATGTTATAGATAACCATGTTTAGAATTTTGTTATACATGTGTTAGTATAGTTTTGTTTAATAGATTAGATTCCATGTTTCTATTTTTCTAGGTTATAGTATGAGCATGTGTTAGTTTAATTGTTAAATTGCAAATAGTTAATGATAATGTGATATCTAGTAAAGTGTTAAATTATTAGAAAGCATGTGTGGTAAGTACATGGTTTGAACTTTTAAGTTACTTGCTGAGTTTATTTTGTAGACTCACCCTTGCTATGCATTTCAGGAGATTTAGAAGCTAAGGAGTTAGCGAGATCCGACGTGGAGCGTGAAGAGTAGATTGAAGACTCATAGTTTATTTCCTAGTATGTGATGTATTTGTAATTTGAACTTTGGTTATATTGTACTCGGAAACTGGCTATGTTTAGTGGATGTTATGTTATAATCTTTCTTTTCATGGACTATATAGACTATGATATGTGGATTATAAAGTTGATGGAATAAGATTTATTTATTTTCCGCTGGAGTATTCCTTTCTATTTGTGTATATCTTAGCCCATGTGACTATCGTTGGGGTATTCTCCCTGTAGAGATCTCATCCGATGTTGGTTGGTATAATGATACTGGGTGGATGTGGGCCGTTACAATTTAGATGTTGGAGGATATGCTTAGGGCTTGGATTCTTGATTGGAGAGTAGATTGGTAGCGTCATCTAGCTCTTGTAGAATTTGCATACAATAATAGTTTCCATTTGAGTATAGGTATGGCGCCATTTGAGGCTTTATATGGGAGACCTTGTAGATCCTCATTGTGTTGGGAAGAAGCAGGAGATCGGCATTTGGTTGGGCCGGAAGTGGTGCAGGAAACATCGGCGAAGATCCAGTTGATTTTGCAGATATTGAAGGCAACACAAGATCATCAAAATAGTTATGCGGATTCCAGGAGGAAGGACATGGCTTTTGAGGTGGGAGATCATGTATTTCTCAAGGTCTCACCAACCAAGGGTGTAGTGAGATTTGGGATGAGTGGTAAGTTGAATCCTAGATTCATTGGACCCTTTCAGGTATTGAGGAAGATGAGAAATATGGCATACCAGCTAGCTTTACCACCATCCTTAGCAGGAGTACACCCGATATTTCATGTTTTCGAGATCCACCTCATGTGATTAGCTATAAATCGATGCAGTTTTAGCCAGATTTGTCCTATGCGGAGCAGCCTGTAGTGATACTAGATCGGAAGGTGCAAGAGTTGAGATCAAAGTCCATTCCTTTCGTGAAAGTCTTATGGATGAATTTCTTGCGTGAAGAAGCAACATGGGAACTTGAAGAAATGATGAAGAATCAATATTCATCGTTGTTCGGTAAGTGTTCTAACTCAATCTTCAAGGATGAAGATTATTTTAAGGGTAGAGGATGTAGTGCCTTAGATTTTGCTGGATTGAATGATACAATTGTGTATGTGTTTTCTGCATTTAATAGTATACTGTAACTTTGATGAACTTGACGTCCAGATCTACTGACATTGACTATAATTAACGGCATAATCAATTGTCGTCTATTATCTGTTAATGACAGGGAATTGTGTCGTTTATAATTTTCTCGAATATTTGATTTTTTGGGCAAATAGTTTGACGAAAGGATCGATGGACGTCAACATCATAGTCGACGACAACATATGTTGACGTTAACTTGACTTGCTAGTTTTTGTTGTTACCGTTCCGGGGAGAAAATGTCGGCCGTTTCCAAAGTATTTAATGGGACGATTGGGGCATTTTTGGTTCAAAGGTCAGCATTGAAGCTTAGATGGTATGTAGGAGTCCTTACAAGACCCCGATTTAGCCTTTAGGAAAGGGTTTTTGCACTGTCTCGGATGAGAGAAAAGAGGGCCGAAGGAAGGGTTGCAGTGCGGTGTTCGTGCGATCTGAAGCCAACTGAACCAAGGGAGAACAACAAGGACCGTGAACAGAAGGTTCTCCAGGAGTGGTTGCAGTCCTGGAGGTCGGATCGAGAGTCTGAAGACGGTGGGAAAAGGACTGCCTTGTATCCAAGGCGGGCGTCTTCAAATCTTTACTCGTGACTCCAGAAGAAGGGTTAGAGGCAAGTAGCATGGGGAAATTGTTTAGGATACTATATTCTATAGACTTACCATTTTTATGGATTTTTAAACCCATGAAATAAAATGTATGAAGGGGTTAAAGTTTTGACATTTCATGTGCGGTTTTCGGAGTTTTCTGGTCGGATGAACTAAACGTCAACATCGACCGCCATTTAATTTTGTAAATGTCAAGCTTTTGGATGCCTATATATATATTAACAGCGCTATCTGCCACCGTCAACTGATATTAACGACATGGTAGGTTGACGTTAACCTATGTAAATGACAGCATACCTTGCTGTTAAGTTCATCAGTGATGTTTTCTACCAAATTCTAATTCTGTGTATATTCTGTGAACTGTGCATGCGTAGAACTTTTTGTTAGGCTCTGTTATGTAAGATCCTTATTATTATGAAGTAGGAAAATCATGGCAACGATACATGGATCATGTATGGATATTTTAAAGAATTTTCTTTGATCAAGTAAATAGAGAATGAAATAGTTGCAAGCTTCATTCATGTTGTGATGTTTTATTGAGAATTGTACTACTGATTGGATGGAATTACAGACCCATTATGCTCAGTTTTTTCACAGTAATTGTATGATTCATTTACTGTTGTACCATGCTTAATAGTTCAAGTTTTTTAAAATTAATCATAAGAAATGATATAGAACTCATAATTTATGAAAATTTATATGCGTGAAGCATGATTAGAAATAGAATTTCTACCAAAATTTTGGAATTTTCAGAGCACTGTACACACTGTTATGATTTTCTAAATGGTAAAAATATGCATGGAAATTGATTAATGGAGAAAAGAGTATGAATGATAAACCATGATGAAATCAGTAAAAATAGTATCATGTTAGGTTACTATTGTACAATAGAATAATGACTTCATAAATGAGAAAATATGTTATGTAATCTTGCATTATAGTTTTTCTAGTTATGCATGATGTAATTTCATAATTGCATGAAAACATGTATATTATATTTCTGAAATGATATGGCCAATAAAACATTGCTATTATAGAGATACCTAGATGGAACTACACCATGGAATGCCCCTATGGTAATGGTTCACCTACATGAATTGACTACATGAATCTGTGGGCAATGGATTGAAATCCTGGAGGTAGACATGTTCTATGGGTTATGGTGGGAAGGACTTTCTCCGGTATTGCGCAATAACCAAGACTTCATCACTATTTTGCCTAGGTGATAAGTAAATATTTTCTCTACATGATCTCTATTTATAGTGGGGCTATGTCTTGGCAACTAATCCTACATGATAAATGAACTACATGCTACATGATAAATGAACTACTTGCTACATATTAATTGACTACATGCAACATGATTTGGTCTACATGCTACATGACATTAAATACATGTTATAAGATTTTGACTATATGACATGCCACATACAAAGGTTTAATGCTTTGTTTTATTATGTGATGAAATCCACATGTTATATGAGATTGTCTTATTTACATGATAAGTTATCATCCTATGTAAAGTGATTGCTAAATGAATTAGAGCATGTTGATAGGGAGAGCTATATGTTATCAAGGAAAAGAAAAGGGATATGCTAGCATGTTTTAAATTTAGTATATGATAAATCTTGAACTGTCTTTCCTTGTTGCTTGCTGGGTCTAGTAGACTCACACTTGATTAACATTTCAAGAGAGACTGAGGATACCGAGGAGTTAGTACACTCTGACTCGGAGTGTGAGGACGTGGAGGCCTAGTTCTTTTCTTTGAGTATGTTTGAGAGAGACTATGTATGTGAGAATGAGTTGCACTTTGAGCATTATGTTTTTTGGACTTATGAACTGTTATAACTTTGGACTATTGTAGTTCTTTTTTATGTATTAGACTTGGTATTTGGATACAATGTTGATTGAAAAATAAATTTCATATTCCGTTGCAACTTGCTGGAATTTAAATTGTCATTTATGTATATCTCAATCTGAACAGATTATTGTTGGACATTTTCCACTGTAATACCTCTATTGGATCCGATGTGAGTTGGTACAATTGTACCGGGTCCAAGAGGGACGTTACATTGAGTGGCTCCTGGTGCTTGTGATAGTACCGTGTGTCCTAATCGTGAGCTCTGTGTGTCATTTCACGACTTCGCTCGGTGTTGGATGACTTGAGCTTTTCGCCTCTAGGACACTTTGTGTTGGCCCGTGCCTTGTGGTTGTACTGTTACTACTGTACGGTGGCTACTTTGCCTTGCCTAGGTAGCCTTATCGGTGGTATGCCAGGGTTTGGTGGCCTGTGTCTGAGTTTTCCCTCTCGCTTTTGGAGTCACTGTTGATGATCAATCTATCTCCATATATATTTATATATTATATATTTTTGGTGATCAACAAAACCTTGAAAATTTTTGACTAACCTAATTTTCTGAAGCTTGTCAACATATATCAAATAAAACAAATTCTGTAAGTTATTTACACTCATTTAGATTAGAAGTCAAGTGCATATGATTTGTCAATGTTTACAACGATTATTGTTTGAACATCACATCAATTCTGTTCAAACATCAATTTCACTTAAACAATGACTACGATTCAACATTGATTTCATTTAAACATCGATTTCATTGAAACATCGATTTTACTAAAACATCGACTACGATTGAAAATCAATTTCGTTTAAACATCGATTTCATTCAAACATCGATTACACTTAAACATCGATTACGATTCAACATCGATTTCAATTAAACATCGATTATGGTTCAACATCGATTTTACTTAAACATCAATTATGGTTCAACATCGATTTCAATTAAATATCGATTACGGTTCAACATTGATTTCACTTAAACATCGATTATGGTTCAACATAAATTACTGATCAACATCGATTTCACTCAAAACGTCAATTATGATCCAACATAGATTACATTCACATCGATTTCATTTTAACATCGATTATGTTTCAACATCGATTACTGATCATCATCGATTTCACTCAAAACATCGATTATGCTCCAACATCAATTACATTTCACATAGATTATGATCACAACAATTTCATCTCAACATCGATTTCATTTCAACAACAATTACACTCACATCGACTTCACTTGAACATCAGTTGTGTTTGGACATCGATTGTCTTTAAATATAGACTGTCTTAAAACATCGACTTTCTTTTAAACTACGATTATGTTTTGGATAGTAAATGAATAATACTGATAATGGTCTTTATAAATATTCTGGTTCCTAATTTAAGAAAGTCTTGATTATATTTTGCCTCACATTTCATTCAAATGCTTTCTGAAACACTATGCATTTTAAATTGTCCTGCGAACTGTTGTGTACCCTGTGCACTCAAACATTTATTACTTCTAGTACAATATCTATACACAACATCATTTATTGGATAATTGTTCATGTCACATATGTTAGAATATTAAATGACGATAGAACGATGTTTCCTTTTTAGTATATCCTCCCGCAGCATGGCCAGTGACATTGACTGACAGTTTAGACACATTTAAGATGACTACACTCCTGCATTTAATGTGTGCAAGTTTCTGATAGTCTCACATGTTACAAACGTTGGACATGTCGTGTTTACAGAAGCAAAGAAGATATTTAGAAGATCCTTCTCTCAGTGGGTCTCTATCCAAGCATTTAAAGACTGCAGGTTTTTTTCTGAGATCTTACGTTGGACCTGCTACAACTAATGTGTTTCAAGAGGAGAGACAACAAACACTTCAACAAATACTTCTTCAAACTGAAGATAAATAGAAGCGTGCCGAAGAATACCAAATATCAGAAAATAGGAAGATAGAAGAGCTCGTCTTCATTAAGAAAACCTTTTTTGCTCTTAGCTCTCTCAAGAAGCTTTGTTCTTTTTGTCTTTAGTAGTGTAAGAGCTTGTTTAGATTTGAGAGACCATCTTCTTAGTGCAATTCTTTTTGTCTCTCAAATACTGCCTCAGACCAAGCTTGTTAGATCATTGTTAGCTTGATCTAGGGGCCACTGCTTCTTTACTCTTCATTGAGTGCTCCTCTTCATTTGTGAAGAGAAGACCTGCTGTATAGTAGGTGACTTCTTCCCTTTGGCTGAAAGGAAGACCTGTTGTAACAGGTGGTGTTTTCCCTCTTTGTGTAGTGAAGAGAAGGTCAGCTTGTGCTGGATGTGTCAGTGTCTTTAAGGGGGACCGTACCCTTGGTTAGTGATAGGGACTTGACATAGGACTCCTTGTGATAGGAGGTTCAAACGAGGATAAAAATCATTGTGCATTTTGTGCGATTATTTTTCTCTTGTTGATGATGTTCACTAACTCTAACATCTATGTTTAGTGTTTCTTGTCAATGTTAATTTTTCAACAAGAAAATTTATATAAATAATTTTTAGCAACCCATTCACCCCCCCTTTGGGCTTGTAACTTGGTAAACAAGTGGTATCAGAGCCAAGTCATTTTGAGTAAGTAGATCTCACAATCTGAAGAACAAAGATAAATGGGAGCCCAAGGTCATGCAGAAGGACAATCGGTCAACAGACCTCCACTGTTTGATGGAGAAGATTACAACTAATGGAAGACGAGAATGAAGTTCTTTCTTTAAGGGCTTGATTTCCAATTATGGATAATAATAGAAGATGGAGATTTGGCAGTCACCAACACCAAAGAAAAATGGACAGATGATGACATGAAGAAAATATCTTAGAATAGCAAAGCCAAGAGTATACTCTGCTATTCACTAAGAAAGAATGAATTCAACAGAATATCTACATGCAAGTTAGCTAAAGAGATGTGGGATAAGCTAAAGCTCACCCATGAAGGAATAGACAAGGTAAAAGAAACAAGAATCGATACATTGGTAGCTCAATATGAAAGGTTCCAAATGCAATGTAAGGCCCTCGAATTTTGTTCACATTATGTCTATTTAATTTTGTGTATATTATAAGTATTTATTTACTTATGTGCATATAGTATGTAATTATCACTGTTCATATTGTATGTATTTATTATGTGAAAGTAGGTTTAATTGATATTTCTGTGTTCTGCCCGAAATCCCAGTTAACATCAACATCCCTTGATGTTAAGGGCAGGTTGACGGCAACATGTGTGTCGTTTACTGTAAGGATGGAGGATATAAACGTCCACATCGATTGACGTTTACTTCATGTTAACGGAAGCTAAGTGGCCGTTTACTTCTCCGACTGCATTTGGGATTCTAGATCTGAAACAACTGCGTTTTCTCCGGGTTCTAATTACGAAACCCTTCCCAACGGTAGGAATCCGAATCCTAAGCGTACCCCGATGCATACTCTATAAAACCGAGTGATTTCGGCCAGATTAGGTCCTTTGGTTCGAAGGGAAAAGCTAGGGTTTGTTGTGAGAAAACTAGACTTTTGCAAGGCTTGATCCAGTGGTTGATAGCTTCTTCCGGCGATCTTCTTCCACTGGGAGGTGCTCCTTGGGCTGTTGAAGCTTCCCCGACTCCAAGAGAATCGTCTGCACAAGAAGGAAGGTCAGATTTGGGGTTGCAAATCTCCCCTTCTTGGCTTTCCCGAGGAGTGCTTCTTCAATAAATTAAACCTTTAGAGATTTAATTCGAAGCATGTAATAGAGGGGTATCATCCCTAGACATGTCCCTTAGGTTCTAGGAAATTTTATGGATTTTATTTCGTGTCTTGGAACTCCAAATTCTCCTTTTTATTTGAGTTCGGTCTGCACTTTCTGCAGACAAGAGGTTGACGGCAACCTTGTTGCCACCAATTTCCTGAGTTGACGGCAGCATCCTGTGCCATTAACCATGTAGACGGTGAGGCCCTTGCTGCTAAGTTCATCAGGTTTTTCAGAACTGTGGTCTTGATCTCTGTGCTGTGATTTTCAAACTTCTTGTTGTCTGTACATGGTGTAAAAATTGTGGTTGGTTAGGTATGGTCTTTAGGTCGGATCATGAGGTTCAGTCGAATTTTTTAGCATGATTTTATTTAATATAATTTCTGTCAGGGTGAAATATGCATGAATTGATAGGGTTTAATCTGAATAAATAGATTTACTGCATATTAATGTTTCATAGAATTTTCGTGATCTTAGGGTTACTGTTTGCATGTGTTAGATCTATTAGAACTGACTGTTTTGTTGTATACCATGTTTAAGTGAATATTTTACTATAGTGCATGGAATCTGTTTAAATTGTTAAAAATAGTTTTACAATTGCAAAAAATTTGGAAAATTAGACATGTGACATATTACCTATATGAAGTCGGTGGTTAAAATTTGATATTGTTTTGACTTCCGTGGTACTGTTTGCTTTTAACAAGGGTAATTAGGCCATGTTAAGTATCTTTATTTTGGATAATGTAAATTTCAATGTGCAGTAGCATGATTAGGTATGATTATGATAAAGTTGCCACTATGAAACATTCATAGTATGTTCTGTAAACTGAAGCCTGTATGTTTTATTAAAGTGCATGTGAATGAATTAAATTGTGCATATAAGTGAATGAAACCATGTGATTAAGTGAAAGATTGTGTTTAAAGTGATCATGTATCGAAATTGACACTACTACCATAGAAGGTTGTGGAGCCGTACTATAGAAAAGTCCCTATGGGAAGGCTTTTTGTGTATGCAATATCTTGTGGGCATCATGATGAAATCCTAGAGGTGGACATGTACCACTAGTTAGGGTAGAGAGGGCTTCTCCCGGTTCTGCACAGTTACCAAGATTCGTCACTATATTCTCTAGGTGACGGGTATGTGTTATGTGAATGTGTGTCCTTCTTTATGGTGGTTCGGACTATGTGTCACAACAATTAAGTGTGAAAGTGTGAAAATGTGAATATGTGCAATGTGAACATGTGTTAGTGTTATGTGAATGTGATATCATGTGAAAAGATGTGAAACCATGTGAATGAGAGTTATTTATGTTAAAACAACAAGCTAAAGATGTGAATATGTGTTGTAAAAGCATGAGAAAAATGTTAGATATCATGCTAGGATTGTTAGTTACTATGTGCATAATTCCATGATCAAATTGTTTAGATTTATGACATGATATGAATTGAGATTAAGACCATGAATCAAGTTAATCATCAAGTGTAGAAAGCATGTGTAGGATGTTCATGTATAATTGCTTAATTGATTTGAATCATGTGAAATATATATATTTTTCTCATTGTTTAAAAGAATAGCATGTGTGTGATATGTGTAAGGATGTGCCTTTAGGGGAAGACTCATACTTGCTTTAACATACAGGTGACACAGGTGTCCTCGTGCTAGAGGAGGACATAGTGAGGAGTGACTCCGAGCGCGAGGAGTAGCTATTCTTGAGAATACTACGTGTTTAGCTTACTTTCCATTAGTACGTGAACATTGTCATAATGTTATTCATATGGACTCGTATAATTGTGGACACTTGTTATTTCTTTATTGCTATATAGATTATGGAATATGTGAATGATGATGGAATAAGATTTATTTTCTATTTCCGATGTACTCTCTCTTTGTTATTTACATACATCTCGACCTATTGTGTTTGTGTTGGGTAAATGTCGCACTGTGACGGCGCCCTCTATATCGATGTGGATTAGTATAATCGTACCAGTACAAAGAGGGTCGTTACATGCACTCTGGTGAATCCATATCCCAAATGTACAGTCGCTTTACAGACATCACAAATGACTTGGCTGGGCTAGGCAAAAGATATGAGACAGGAGATATGGTAAGGAAAATACTAAAATCCTTGCCAACTTCATGGACTCCAAAGGTAACTTCCATAGAGGATGCAAATGATCTCATGGCATTGTCTATCGAAAAACTCATTGGGTCTCTAATGGCTCATGAAATAAACATGGAAAGGCTGGGAGAATCCTCCAGCAAGAAAAAGTACAACAATGCCCTCAAGGCTGCAGAAAACACATATGTATGCGAATCAGAAGGTGAAAGAAGTAAAGAGAACATTGAAGATGAAGAAGCTTTTTTCTCCAGATGACTACAAATAATTCTAGCTAAAAAGTATCAGTCAGGAAGAAGAAACTTCAAGAAGGGTAAAGAATAAAAAAGACCTGAGACCATCTGCTATGAATGCAAGAAGCCAAGACATCTTAAAGTTGACTGCCCGAAACTGAAGAAGGTAGAATTCAAAAAGAAAGATAATACCAATAAATTCAAAAAGATACAAGAAGAAGGTGATGGCTGCCACATGGAACAATGAAAGTGACGAAAGCTGTGAGTCAAGCTCTAGTGAAGAAGAAGAAGAAAGGCAAACCTAGCATTTATGACAAATATCGATGATAAGGTAACCCCAGACTCTTCTTTTACCCGATGTAATGATTCTAATTCCTATTATATAGTCTAGAAGAAGCATTCAATGAACTATATGGTAAAGGTACAGTTATTGGTTGTGGAACAATTGGAAGCAAAGACAAGACACTGATAGAAGAAGTTCTCTGCGTCAAAGGTCTCAAGCATAATTTGATCAGCATCAGTCAACTATGCGATAAGGGGCATTAAATAAAGCTTCAAGAATCCAAGTGCTCAATCATCAAGGAAGAACAACAATCTTTGAAGCCTGCAGAGAAAGAAATCTTTATGTACTACGTCTACAAGATTTGAAAAGTCAACATATTTGTCTGGCAGCTAGCAAAGAGCAAAATGCTGAACTATGGCACCGAAGACTAGGACACGATAGCTTGGATGGAATTAGAAAACTCATCAAATATGACCTAGTGGAAGGCCTACCGAAGATGAACTCAAGACTGGATAAGATCTGTGAACCTTGTGCGAAAGGAAAATATGCAAAATCTTCTTTCAAATCAAAGACAATTGTCACTACCTTGAAACCTTTAGAATTGCTTCATATGGACCTATTTAGACCAATGAGAACTACAAGTTTAGGTGGGAAGAATTTTAGATTTGTTATTGTTGATGATTTCTCAAGATACACATGGGTACCATTTATTGAACATAAAGATGACACATTTGAAGCTTTTGTAAAGTTTAGAAAGTTAGTTCAGAAAGATAAAAAGTTCACCATCATAAGTATTCGATCAGATCATGGAGGACAATTGATAGGTTTACAGAATTCTGTGATTGATGATCAGTCTGTCCTCATATAATTTTATTTAATTATATATTTATTTTGGTGATTAACAAAACCATTTCAAAGATTACTAACACATGTTCCATAAGTCTTGAGCACAGGAAATACTATAGGAAATTCAAGCAAATTTTGTAAGTATTACCCTTCTGAAGCAATATTAAGTTCAACATGAAATTTCTCTAAGGCCACATTGACTTTCCTTAAGCTACAACGATTTCAGTAGAACTGTAATGATTTCATCATAACGATTTCATAAGTGCCTTAACGATTTCTTCATAATCTGAAACATCATTTTAAGTTAAACGGGAATCGTTCTCGTAACGATTTGCTTATCGCAACGACTCCTTAAGTCATCGTAACGATTTGCTCATCGCAACGATTCCTTTAGTCATCGTAACGATTTGCTTATCGCAACGACTCTTTAAGTCATCGTAACGATTTGCTCATCGCAATGATTCCTTTAGTCATCGTAACGATTTGCTTATCGCAACGACTCCTTAAGTCATCGTAACGATTTGCTTATCGCAACAACTCCTTAAGTCATCGTAACGATTTACTCATCGCAACGATTCCTTTAGTCATCGTAACGATTTGTTTATCGCAACGACTCCTTAAGTCACGTAACGATTTGCTCATCGCAACGATTCCTTTAGTCATCGTAACGATTTGCTTCTCGCAATGACTCCTTAAGTTATCGTAACGATTTCCTTATCGCAACGATTCCTTTAGTCATCGCAACGATTCCTTTAGTCATCATAACGATTTGCTTCGTGCATCAATTTATTAAGTGTTCATAATGATTTCTTCATTGAACACAATGATTAGCTTCACGCAATGATTTCTTTATAGCTCATAACGATTGCTCATCCTAACGATTTGCTTCACACAACGATTTCTTTAGAGCTCATAACGATTTGCTCATCATAACGATTTGCTTTGCGTAACGATTTGTTAAGTTATCATAACGATTTGCTTTGTGTAACGATTTGTTAAGTTTATCATAACGATTTGTTTTGCATAATGATTTGATATTGAGTTATAACGATTTGCTTATCTATATTCAACGATTTCTTAAGTCACATTTGCATCGATTTCGACTGAATATATGACTTATCCCTGATAGTGTTGAATAGTCAAAGTCTTCGCACAAACCTCCATGACTGCTGTGCATTTAATGAAGAACAAAACGTATCTCTGCATGCATGCAGATGATATCTTTTCATTATTGTGCATACTCTGTTAACATCTTTTAAAACAAACTATTTGGCATTACTATTTTGGTGAATATTCACATCAACATTTTCTGACAACAAGAGACAGTCTAGCTGTCTACTGTTCTAGCATTTAATGTATGCAGGGCCCTGAAGACATTTTGTCATACAACGTTGGACCATATAGATGCCAGAAGATCCTATCTTTTTGTGTGCACAGATGGATAAAAGACTGTTGACTAGAAGCCTCCAAGTGTCAAACCGTCTCACGTCTGCCAAAGCTAGAGACAACGGTTACATCAACGAATACTTTTCAAATTGAAGATATAAATACAAGATAGCAGCTTCAGAAGGAAGAACAACAAGGGTGACCAACGAATACTACAAGCAAGTCTTAGCAATTCAAATCTTCTTTGAGAATTCAACAGCCTAGCGTCCCATTCCTGAGCTGTCTCAACCTCTTTAGCTCTCTGTGCTACAATAGAAATCCTGAGAGAGAGCCTATGTAGTTCTGAGAGAGACCGTTGTGTAGATCTCCTTCTCTCAGGGCTATTTTGCTTCAGATCGTTGCTTGTTAAAGCTTGATCTAGGGGCTTGATTTCATTTCTCATGTTTACTGTGTTATTTCCCTTTTGTGGTAAGGAAGACCTGGTGGGGTATCCAGGGTGCTGTAGTTCCCTTCTATTGTGAAGGAAGACCTGGTGGGGATCCAGGGTGTTGTAGTTCCCTTCGTGTGAAGGAAGACCAGCTGAGCTGGGTGTTGTAGTGTCCATAAGGGGACTGTACCTTAGATAGTGGAATCCTGAGTTATTGCTCAGGGACTGGACATAGGACTCCTAAGGATAGGAGGTCTTAACCAGGATAATCTCTGTGTGTTGTGTGATTGATTTCCTGTGTGTATTTGCTGTTTATTCTAACTTTCACTAACCTTCATCAAAGAATGTCCTTGTGTGAATGTTTTTTGTACAAGTACTAATCAAATAATTTTTTTTAAAAGACCCATTCACCCCCCCTCTGGGCTCGTTAATTGGGTAACAAGTGGTATCAGAGCGAGTCTCTTCGACAAAGAAGAAGATCCAACGATCTGAAGAGTAAAGATCTATGGCAGCCTAAGGTAACATTGAAGGTTAGTCTATCAATCGACCCCCTCTCTTCGATGGTGAAGATTATGCTTATTGGAAGACCAGAATGGAGTACTTTCTCCAAGGTCACGACTATCAGATATGGTTAATAGTAGAAGAAGGCGATCTCCTGGTCACAAATGAGAAATCTAAGTGGATAGATGATGACAGGAAAAAGATTTCCTTGAACTGTAAGGCTAAAAGTATTTTGTGCTGTGCACTAAGCAATAAGGAATTCAACAGAGTTTCAGCCTGCAAATCCGCAATGGAGATGTGGGAAAAGCTCAGAATTACCTATGAAGGCACAGACAAGGTGAAGGAGACAAGAATCGATATTCTTGTTAGACAATATGAAAGATTTCAGATGCAATCAGGTGAGTCCATAACTCAAATGTTCAGTCGATTCACAGATATTACAAATGGATTAGCTGGACTGGGGAAAACCTATGAGATTGGAGACATGGTGAGGAAAATTCTTAGATCCTTACCATCCTCATGGACCCCAAAGGTCACAACTATTAAGGAAGCTAATGATCTGAAAAGGATGTCATTGGAAAAGCTCATTGGGTCCCTTATGGCCCATGAGATCAATATGGAAAGGCTAGGAGAGTCCTCAAGTAGAAAGAAGCATTCCAATGACTTAAAAGCTGAAGAAGACTCATCAGAAGCAAGCTCAGATGAAAATGAAAGTATTGAGGACAGTAAAATGAAGAAGCAATGCTATCAAGAAGACTGCAGCGGATCTTAGCCAAGAAAAAGAAATTTCAATCTGGCAAAAGATTCTTTAAGAAAAACAACGAGTTTAAGAAATCAGAAGGAAAGGATCTGAAGAAAGGAGAACAAATATGCTATGAGTGCAAGAAACCTGGACATATCAAGGCAGAATGTCCAAAGCTTAAGAAAGATGGACACAAGAAAAAGGACAACTTCAGACGATTCAAGAAGTACAAGAAAAAGGCAATGGCAGCCGCTTGGGAAAACAACAGCGACTCAAACAGTGAGTCAAGCACAAGCAGTAATAAAGAAGAAGCCAACCTGGCGTTCATGGCAAATACAGATGATAAGGTAACATCTGACTCCTCTTTTGATTCCTGCAGTAATTCTGATTCGGATAATTTGGAGGAAGCATTCAATGAACTATACAGTAAATATAGAGAAGTAACCAAACTGTTAAAAGTAAGTAAGAAAAATAATGCTTGTATAGAAAACACAAACTTAGATCTAAAATCAAAAAATGAACAGCTAGAAAAACAGTTAGCTGAACTTAAAAGAAGAAATGAGTTATTATGTGAAGATCTAAAGGATAAGAATGAACAAATAATTAAATTAGAAAACAAGCAAGCTTGGATGAACTAAGAACAGAGATAAACTCATTAATAGAAGAGAATAAAAAGTTATCTAGCACATTGGAAAAATTTACAACTGGTAAAAACTCCCTTATATTAAAAGGTGCTAGAAGATCAGGTAAGAACAAAAATGGATGAGGATATACACCCCCAGATAATGAAAAAACCATAGTTTATCCTAAAATATATCCAACACCAAAATTTATACCTGAACAAGACTTTGCATACAAGGCAGATTTCAAATATATGGAAAAAGTAACCAAATTGTCCTGCTGCAGTCACTGTAACAAATTAGGACATATTACAACTACATGTCCAACTAAACATAAGAAATGGATAATAAAAAGGGAAACCAGTGATACTAACCAATTAGGACCCAAAAGAACTTGGGTACCTAAAACTTAATGTTTTCATTTCAGGGTAACTTTCGAGCATCCAAATGGTATTTGGATAGTGGGTGCTCAAGGCACATGTCAAGTAATCGAAAGACATTCTCTCATCTTCAAAATGAAGAAGGAACTGTTACATATCGAGATAACGGAAAAGGAACAGTGATAGGCAGTGGTTCTGTGAACAATAAAGGAAAGACAGTTATTGAAGATGTATTGTTTGTCAAAGGGCTAAAACATAATCTTATTACCATCAGCCAGCTTTGTGACAGAGGCCATCAGATCCAGTTTCAAGAGTCAAAGTGCAGCATATTAAAGGATGGATCAGTAATTTTCGAGGCAAATAGAGAAAAGAACTTATATGTGCTCTATCTTGAAGAACTCAAGGATCAAAATGTTTGTTTAGCAGCAAATAAAGATCAATCACTGAATTGTGGCACAAAAGATTGGGACATTGCAGCATAAATGGTATGAGAAAGTTGTTAAAGAAAAATCTTGTGGAAGGTCTGCCAAAAGTCAGCACAAAGATGGAAGGTGTTTGTAGACCTTGTGCCAAAGGAAAGCACACTAAGAGTTCCTTCAAGTCGAAGACTGTGGTAACCACCTCAAAACATTTGGAACTCCTTCATATGGATTTGTTTGGGCCAATGAGAACCACTAGTGTTGGAGGAAAGAATTTTGGGTTTGTCATAGTTGATGACTTCTCCAGATTTACATGGGTATCATTCTTAGAACATAAAGATGACACATTTGAAAACTTTGTCAATTTTAGCAAGAAGGTTCAGAAAAATAAGAAACTCAGCATTGTTAGTATTCGATCAGATCATGGAGGTGAATTTCAGAATGAGAAATTTGCAAAGTTCTGTGAAAATGAAGGAATTGAGCATAATTTCTCAGCACCAAGGACACCACAGCAAAATGGAGTTGCTGAGAGGAAGAACAGAACTTTATTAGATATGGCAAGAACAATGTTGTCAGAATATGATTTGCCAAGATATTTCTGGGCTGAAGCAATAAACATAGCAAGCTATATCATCAACAGAGTAATGAACAGGCCAATCCTAAAGAAGACTGCGTACTAGCTGTACAAGGAAAAGAAGCCAAGGATCAGTCACTTCGGGACATTTGGATGTCCTTGCTTCATCCACAACAATGGAAAAAAGGGATATCGGTAAGTTAGATGCCAAATCAGATGAAGGCATCTTCATGGGGTACACTTCTAAACCTAAAGGCTATAGAGTATTTAACAAGCGTACTTTATTAATTGAACAATCTATTCATATCATTTTTGATGAAACTAACCCTTCGTTGAGAAAGGAAGAAGATAGTGACATTGATGATGTAGATAAATTGTCTGAAAAATTAAAAGACTCATCAATTGAAGACAAGGATGATCCACCTCTGGAAGACATGCAACAAAAGGACATTACTCATGATAATCTTCCAAAGGAGTGGAGATATAAGAAAGATCACCCACCTGAAAACATGATTGGTGATCCATCTATAGGGGTAAGAACGAGAGGTAATGTAATACCCTGTGATTACCTAGCATTTGTTTCTCAGATTGAGCCTAGGACAGTCAATGAAGCTCTAACTAATGAATCTTGGATAATGGCCATGCAAGATGAACTAAACCAGTTCAAGAGAAACCAAGTATGGTCACTTGTTCCTAGACCATCAAATCATCCAGTTACTGGCACCAAGTGGGTGTTCAGAAACAAATTGGATGAGGCTGGTGTGTTCTTAAGAAATAAAGCCAGACTGGTAGCTCAAGGCTATTCCCAAGAGGAAGGCATAGATTTCGATGAAACCTATGCACCTGTAGCTAGACTTGAGGCTATTAGAATTCTATTAGCATATGCATCTGCTTTGGATTTAAAATTATTTTAAATGGATGTCAAATCTGCATTTTTAAATGGCTTTATCAAGGAAGAAGTTTATGTTGAACAACCCTAGTTTTTTATGACACAGATTTTCCAAATCATGTTTTTAAAACTTCATAAAGCATTGTATGGTTAAAGCAAGCACCTAGAGGGTATGAAAGACTTAGTTCTTTTCTATTAAATCATGGTTTCACTAGAGGACAGGTAGATAGCACTCTATTTGTAACATGGAAAGTTAAAAGCATATTACTTGTACTGATTTATGTAGATGACATTATCTTTGGATCTACTGATGAATCCCTTTGCAAGTATTTTGAAAAGTTGATGCAGGGAGAGTTTGAGATGAGCATGATGGGGGAGCTCAATTATTTCCTTAGACTACAAATCAAGCAAGGAAAAGATGGGACCCACATCTGTCAAGCAAAATACACCAAGGAGATTCTGAAGATATTTGGATTCGACAATGCCAAGCCACCGTCAACACCTATGAGCACATCAACAAGGATGAACAGTGACAAGAATGGTAAGAAAGTAGATCAAAAGAACTACAGAGGTATGATAGGTTCATTACTTTATCTAACAGCTAGTAGACCTGATATTTTATTTAGTGTCTGTATGTGTGCTAGATATCAGGCAGATCCTAGAGAATCTCATCTAATCTCAGTAAAAATAATTTTTAGATACTTATCTAAAACTCATAATCTAGGCCTTTGGTATCCGAAATGTTGTGAAATTAATTTAGTAGGATACTCTGATGCTGACTATACTGGATGCAAAGTAGACAGAAAAAGCACCAGTGGATGTTGTCAATTTCTTGCAGGATGCTTGATATCATGGTCTTCCAAGAAGCAAAACTCAGTGGCACTATCAACTGCTGAAGCGGAGTATGTTGCTGCTGGAAGTTGTTGTACACAACTTCTGTGGATCAAGCAACAGCTTGAGGACTGTGGACTTCATATCAAGACAATCCCACTATTATGTGACAACACAAGTGCTATAATTTCACCAAAAATCCAGTACATCATTCAAGGACCAAGCACATTGAGGTTAGATATCACTTCATTCGAGATCATGTCGCTAATGGTATTTAGACATATCATTTATTGAAACAAATGGTCAGTTAGAGATATTTTCACGAAAGCCTTAGTCGAAGAGAGGTTCACATCTCTTAGAAGGGAATTGGGCATGTGTAATTTGTGAAAATATTTCTGTTCAAAACTAATAGATAAATTTTCGAAATTTAAGTAAACTTTCTCTCCCATGGCTTTAAGCAAAAGGAAGTTAAACTATCTCTTCTGGCCGCTCTCTTTTTAAAGTCTGTTGAGTTGGTCAAACTTGTTTGTCATTTTTCTGCCACCTTTTTGGCACCTCACTTTTCGGTAAAGCCTTTACTTAACTCCAAAATTGATGTGGAAACGATTCATCTCCTACCTTATACTTTTTCCCTCTTTCGTCTGGTTGCCTGTGCCGATGCCCTAACGACTCCGACATCGACTTTCTGCTAATTTGAAGCTCCTCTCTTCTTCCCGCGAAGATTTCTCGAGGGCTTTCTCTCCTCTTTCCATCTCAACCCTCCAGAAAATCTTCCTCACCCAAAATACATGGCTTCGTTCATTGTCTCCGGCAGTTTGGGTGGTTACAGCAGCGTGAGTTTCTTACTCCTGAGCAGCAAGAAAGTTCACCTTTGCGAAAACCAAGCTTTGTGGGAATAAGGTGGTAGATGTTGCGGATCTTGAGAAGAATGGTATGTGCAGTGTAGTGGTCACTATGAGAAGGATGCAGTGGACGGGAATCACCACCTTCTCTGAGGTAAGCTATCCGGACCTCTTGAAGGAATTTTATGTGTGTTTGAGAACAGAGGCAGAAGGGTCCTCGATTTCATCTGTCAAGGGAACCCAAATCAAGATTGACCATGAAGTTTTGAAGATCCTGTTTGATGTGAGCACGTATGGTCATAGTGGAGTCCACTCTGTGGACACCCAGGCAAAGGGTCTAGGTATTATTGGTTCAGAATTTAGATTGAATGATGGAAAATTGGATATCAACCAGTTGAATGCCTTTAATCGCCTTCTGCACTTCATAGTCTGACAGATTCTTGTTCCTAGAAGTGCTACTTTTTCTACTTGCACCAAGGCAGACTCGGATATGATGTATTGGGCCGTTCAGAACCAAGAAATCAACATGGCCGAAGCGATGATGGAAAGGATGAAGTTTGCCCGTGATTAAATCTGGGATACAAAGAGTAAGTTAAATGTATCCCTTCCTTATGCTCATCTGCCCACCAATGTTTTTCAGCATTTTGGAGTCGATGTGTCTGGAGCCGTTGTAGAAAAGATGGGCCAAGCAATTAGATCCAGAAATCTATGGAAAAGTGGTTTTTTAGTGGTCAACGGGGTATGGACCAAGACCTCTGTGGCTGAGGGTGAACCCATCATAGGGGAAGCCCAAGACGTCCAGCTAGAGGCAGCACCAGTAGAATCAGAGGGACCATCAGTAGGTGCAGAACCAGCAGCAGTAGAAGCCGCAGTGTCCAGAGCTTCACAGGAAGTAGCTGAAATGGAAAATCCAGTAGCTCAAGGAAATGTAGTATTGAATGATTCTGTCAGAAGTCCAGAGGATCCTCTACCCACCTCCTCAGTGGCATCTGTGCTTCGACAAGTATTGGATTCCATTCACTCCACCTCAGTGATTCAAAACACTGGTGGGAATTTGGTAGAAGAGGTTGTGGCATCAGGCCGCCTGGAAGAATCCGTGACAGCTGCTCCAATTCAGAAGGAGTCATCAATTGCTCCAGAAGAAATTGTGATGGAAGATGCTCCCATTCAGGGGGGGCAAGAAGGTGTTGAAGAAGGGGCTCCCATTCAGGGGGGGCAAGAAATTGAGCAAGAGGCAGCAGTATCTTAGGGGGAGCAAACTTCAGATGCCCCTGCAAATGAAAGACCCAATATTGTTCATACTGAAGATCCTGATCAAGTTGAAAAGAGAAGCAAGAAAATTGCTTACAGAAGGCAGATGAAAATTCCAAAGAAAATGAACTTGAAGCCTATCTTGAAGAGGTTGGATGATCAAGGTGAGATCTTGAGCTCAGTGCAGTCAGGTGTGAGTTCTATTATTATTCGCCAGGACTCAATTTCTAATGATATTTCTTAGATAAGAAATGCCATGAAGTGGTTCAATAAGGAAATGGGCACTATGAAGATGATGTTGTCTAAGATTTTGAAGGCAGTAGGATCTACATATTTTACTCCCCACCCTTTTGTCCCTCAGAGCACTACAAGTGATGTTCCTAGGCCATCAGGGCCCTCTCTTCAAGAGTGTGGGCCTTCAGGGCAATGTGAAGGTATTTCAGGGCCATCCGGGCCCATTATTGTTGATCAAGAGGAGCAGCCATCCGGGACTTCAGTTGATGCGGCAGCAAGGCCATCAGGGCCAAGTATTGCAGCTCAATTTTCAGAAAGTTTGCCTATTTTAGATACTGATGTAAGTAAAGGGTCTGAGCCATCAGTGCCGGAGATAGTAGAAGGCAAGCAGTCAGCAGAAGTGGTTGGACCTCCTAAGCACTCAATTGTTGAGCCATCAGGGCTAGTGATCTCTGAGGCTGGGCAGCAGGATGTAGCAGAGTCAGCAGTTGCTCCTGAAGCCCCTGAGTCTTCATTCCTTGCAACTCCATCCCCTTCCTCACCACCATCCTCTTCCACAGCACCTCTAGCTCCACCCACCTTCAAACAACCCTTGCCCCGCACAATTTCCTCACCAACACCCTTTCCATCTCAATCTTCCCTCTCTCCTACCTCTCTTTCAATCCGTCCTCTTTCTCCATCTATTACTAACGACCCTCCAGCCTCCTCATTAGCTAGGGCATCCTCCTCATCTGGTCTTCTTCCACCTTTGATCCTAGGTCATTCTTTATCCTCCTACTCCACCAACATCAATTACTTTCATACCAGAAAACCCACAACCTGGCAGTGCCCTTCTCACCCAAGCTGAGGATGAGTTTGAACGCTCAACACTCACCTCAATTCTGGCAATTGCAAATCATGTCCACAGGACTGATTCTCCCAGTCCTGCTCATAAAAAGAGGAAACTCTCCACCTCTATCTCTCTACCCTCTACACCCAAATTTCCTCCTCTTTGGTTCTCCCTCACTGTTGAAATTGATAGGAGACCAATCTATCGAGAATATCTACAAAAATGCATTCTCTCTACAATTTTTGGCATTCCCCATCTTAACCTCACTGAACATCTTCACATTGTTCTTCCCTATTGCCACATGTCCAAAGCAAACCAATCCAAAATCTTTCAGTCAGCTGAGTGCAAGACTGAAGACCAGTGGGCAAAAGTGCACAAGACTCTCTACAGTAAATACCTCAAAGCCAAAGCAGACAACATTTCTCGATAAGATCACCCACTCTCTCTCTCTGAGTGGTTCGTCCCTCATCATCAAACTTTCTGGGGCCAGTTCATTCTTAAGGAAATCAGAATAGCAAGGCATTTTCAGCTCTATAATGATTACTGCTATCTGAATAAGCTCCCTGAGGTTCAGTTTAGTCAATTCCATGGCGCCCTTGCTCTCCTCCGGACTGAACATCCAGTCAATTGCTCCTTCCAAGTAGATTTCTCCAGCCTCAAAATGCCTGATACAGTTTTCCTTCCCAAGTTACACTCATTAGTATTTGACTCCTCCGCTGGCTCTCTTGCTTTTGAGAGATGCTCGGGTAATGGGACGACTGTCAGCCAAGCAGTGTCATCTCCCCTCATTTTAGAGATTCATCTTCAGAGAATATCACTTGGGCCACCTCTCCTCTGAAGTTCTAGCTCCACTAATTTCCGAATGTGAAAGACTTTTTCCCACAGACTGGGAAAAGCACTACCCTCAATCCGCTCTCCAGTTGGAATCAATAAACAGTTCCTTGGTCAGGGCAGACAAGCCTCGCCTATCTGCTGAAGCCTTCTTGGACCTAAATTCCATTAATCTCGTTCAAGAACTGTATGTTCAATGGGCTTCCAGGTATTCAACTTTCAACTCCTTGAAGAGGGACCTGCATGATCATCAACTCTTCTATCCTATCACACTGGATTGTTTCCTTCAGTGTGCCAATTTTGCAAAGAGCAGCTACTTCAGGTTTATTCTTGACAAGGATCAGTATGCGCTCTTCTTGGAAGATCAACGATAGCTTTACATTAAGCGCATGATCCCTTCCATTGGTGACTCCTTTTTTATAGAGTCTGGGGTTTTCCAACAACTTTTTGAAGAACAAGAGCTTAAGGCATGGACTGTTATTTCTCAACATGCCTCTCTTCTTTCTCCTTTAGTTTATCTTCCTGTACCTTCTCAAAAGTAATACCATATCTTTGTTTGCTTGTCCTTTCTCTTCTTCTTTGTCTCCGCTTATCTTTTTGCTTAATGACAAAAAGGGGGAGAAATTTCCTTTGCATTTCTGACATTCAAAACTGTTATTTTTCAGAAATACAAAGTTAGGTCACTTGCTTATTGATAAGTTTAGTTTTGTTTTGTCATCACCAAAAAGGGGGAGATTGATGATCAGTCTGTCTCATATAATTTTAATTAATTATATATTTATTTTGTTGATTAACAAAGCCATGTCAAAGATTTAACACACATTTCCATAAGTCTTGAGCACAGGAAATACTATAGGAAATTCCAGCAAATTTGGTAAGTATTACCATTCTGAAGCAATATTAAGTTCAGTATGAAATTTCTCTAAGTCCACATCGACTTTCCTTATGCTACAACGATTTCAGTAGAACTATAATGATTTCATCATAACGATTTCATAAGTGCCTTAACGATTTCTTCATAATCTGAAACATCATTTTAAGTTAAACGGGAATCGTTCTCGTAACGATTTACTTATCGCAACGACTCCTTAAGTCATCATAACGATTTGCTCATCGCAACTATTCCTTTAGTCATCGTAACGATTTGCTGATTACAACGACTCCTTAAGTCATCGTAATGATTTGCTCATCGCAACGATTCCTTTAGTCATCGTAACGATTTGCTTATCACAACGACTCCTTAAGTCATCGTAACGATTTGCTCATCGCAACGATTCCTTTAGTCTTCGTAACAATTTTCTTATCCCAACGACTCCTTAAGTCATCGTAACGATTTGCTCATCGCAACAATTCCTTTAGTCATGGTAACGATTTGCTTATCGCATCGACTCCTTAAGTCATCATAACGATTTGCTCATCGCAACGATTCCTTTAGTCATCATAACGATTTGCTTCGTGCATCGATTTCTTAAGTGTTCATAACGATTTCTTCATTGAACACAACAATTTGCTTCACGCAACGATTTCTTTAGAGCTCATAACGATTTGCTTCACGCAACGATTTCTTTAGAGCTCATAACGATTTGCTTTGCGCAACTATTTGTTAAGTTATCATAATGATTTGCTTTGCGTAACGATTTGTTAAGTTTATCATAACGATTTATTTTGCATAATGATTTGATATTGAGTTATAACGATTTGCTTATCTATACTCACACGATTTCTTAAGTCACATTTGCATCGATTTCGACTGATATATGACTTATCCCTGATAGTGTTGAATAGTCAAGTCTTCGCATGAACCTCCATGACTGCTGTGCATTAATGAAGAACAAAACGTATCTCTGCATGCATGCAGATGATATCTTTTCATTACCGTGCACTCTGTTAACAACTTTTAGAACAAACTATTTGGCATTGCTATTTTGGTGATATTCACATCAATGTTTTCTAACAACAAGAGATAGTCTAGCTGTCTACTGTTCTATCATTTAATGTATGCAGGGCCCTAAAGACATTTTGTCATACAACGTTGGACCATATAGACGCCAGAAGATCCTATCTCTTTGCGTGCACAAATGGATAAAAGACTGTTGACTAGAAGCCTCCAAGTGTCAAACCGTCTAACGTCTACCAAAGCTAGAGACAATAGTTACTTCAACGAATACTTTTCAAATTGAAGATATAGATACAAGATAGCAGCTCTAGAAGGAAGAACAACAAGGGTGACCAACGAATACTACAAGCAACTCTTAGCAATTCAAATCTTCTGTGAGAATTCAAGAGCCAAGCATCTCATTCCTAATCTATCTCAAGCTCTTTAGCTCTCTGTGCTGTAATAGAAATCCTGAGAGAGAGCCTATGTAGTTCTGAGAGAGACCGTTGTGTAGATCTCCTTCTCTCAGGGCTATTTTGCTTCAGATCGTTGCTTGTTAAAGCTTGGTCTAGGGGCTTGATTTCATTCCTCATCTTTACTGTGTTATTTCCCTTCTGTGGTAAAGGAAGACCTGGGGGGTATCCAGGGTGCTGTAGTTCCCTTCTGTTGTGAAGGAAGACCTGGTGGGGGAACCAGGGTGTTGTAGTTCCCTTCGTGTGAAGGAAGACCAGCTGAGCTGGGTGTTGTAGTGTCTATAAGGGGACTATACCTTAGATAGTGGAATCCTGAGTTATTGCTCAGGGACTGGACGTAGGACTCCTAAGGATAGGAGGTCTGAACCAGGATAATCTTTGTGTGTTGTGTGATTGCTTTCCTATGTGTGTTTGTTGTTTATTCTAACTTTCACTAACCTTCATCAAAGAACGCCCTTGTGTGAATGTTTTAAGTGTAGGTACTAATCAAATAATTTTTTTTAAAAGACCCATTCACCCCCCCCCCCCTCTGGCTCGTTAACTGGGCAACAGTGATGACCTTGGTATTGAACACAATTTCTCAGCACCAAGAACACCATAACAGAATGGAATAGCAGAAAGGAAAAATAGAACTTTATTGGATATGACAAGAACCATGTTGTCTGAATACCATCTTCCAAGATATTTCTGGGCAGAAGCAATCAATACAGCTTGCTACATAATCAATAGAGTTATGATCAGGCCCATACTAAAGAAAACAGCATATGAACTATACAAGTAGAAGAAACCCAAGATTAGCCATCTCAGAATATTAGATGCCCATGCTTCATTCACAACAATGGTAAGTCAAATATTGGTAAGTTTGATTCCAAATCCGATGAAGGTATTTTTATGGGTTACACTTCAAAACCCAGAGGTTATAAAGTTTTCAATAAGAGAAGTTTATTAATTGAATAAACTATACATGCTATTTTTGATGAATCTAATCCCATTTTGAGAAAAGAAGTTGTTATTGACGATGAAGACATGGAGAATTTATCCGAGAAAATGAAGTAAAGATCTGTCAAGGATAATGAAGATCCACCCTTGGAAGAACTACGTCAGAAAGATCCAATTGATCAAGATCTTCCCAAGGAATGGAGATACAAAAAGAACCATCTGACAGAAAATATTATTGGAGACCCAAATATTAGGGTAAGAACAAGAGGTAATATTATTCCTTGTGATTATCTAGCCTTCGTTTCTCAAATAGAGTTGAAGACAGTCAATGAAGCACCGACTGATGAATCTTGGATTTTAGCCATGCAAGATGAACTAAATCAGTTCAAAAGAAACTAAGTCTGGTCCCTTGTTCCTAGACCATCAGATCACCATGTTATTGGCACTAAGTGGGTGTTTAGAAACAAATTGGATGAAGCTGGTATTATTACTAGAAATAAGGCTAGATTGGTTACTCAAGGCTACTCTTAAGAGGAAGGTATAAATTTTGATAAAACATATGCACCAGTTGCTAGACTTGAGTCTATTTGAATTTAATAGCTTATGCATCTGCATTGGACTTAAAGCTTTTCTAAATTGATGTAAAATCAGCTTTCTTAAATGGCTTTATTAAGGTGGAAGTCTATATAGAGCAACCTCGCAGTTTCAATAATTTAGACTATCCTAATCATGTGCTTAAATTACATAAAACTTTATATGGTCTGAAATAAGAACCTCGAGCTTGGTATGAAAGACATAATGCATTTATGTTAAACCATGATTTTATTAGAGGAAAAATAGATAGCACTCTTTTCATTCAATCTAGTGCCAGAAACATATTAATTGTACAAATCTATGTAGATGACATTATCTTCGGATCTACTGATGAATCTCTGTGCAAGTATTTTGAAAAGCTAATGTAGGGAGAATTTGAAATGAGAATGATGGGAGAAGTCAACTACTTTCTTGGACTACAAATCAAGGAAAGCAAGGAAGGAACTCACATGAGTCAAATCAATACACCAATGAATTATTAAAGAAATTTGGATTTGAGAATGCCAAACCACTATCTACTCCCTTGAGCACATCAACCAGGTTAGATAGTGATCCAGAAGGCAAGAAGGTGGACTAGAAACTTTATAGAGGTATGATTGGTTCACTACTTTATCTAACCACAAGTAGACCTGATATTTTATTCAGTGTATGCATGTGTGCAAGGTATCAATCTGATCCTAAGGAATCACACCCAATCTTAGTAAAAAGAATAGTTAGATATTTAGCTCAAACTCATCACTTAGGTCTATGGTATTCTAAAACTTGTGAAAAAAATTTAATTGGATACTTACATGCGGACTATGTTGGACGCAAAGTGGATAGAAAAAGCACCAGTGGTTGTTGTTAATTTCTTGCAGGATGCTTAATATCATGGTCTTCAAAGAAACAAAACTCAGTAGCCTTATCCACAGCTGAAGCTGAATATATAGCCGTCAGGAGCAGTTGTACACAACTCAAACAACAGCTTGAAGATTATGGACAACACCACTACAAGAAAAAGCGGCTTTTCCAATGGACATAATCTGTCAGAAATCCAACGGTAATCCGTTGGAAAGAACGGCTTCTGACAACTTTCCGGCGAACAACCGTCGAAAATGGTCCGTCGAAAAATTTTCGTCAGAAATTACCAACGGACGACAAATTCGTCGGTATTCCGCCAGAAAATCCGACGGAATATTCCGTCGGAAAAGTCGTCGGTAAATTCCGACCGAAAATGGTCGGCAAATGTTTTCGGAAAATTGGTCGGTATATTCCGACAGATAATCTGTCGGAAATTTCGTCGGGAATGCCGTCGGTATATTTCGTCAGCTAGATCCGTCGGAAAAATACGTCGGAAGTTCCGACGGTTTTGCCGACAGGTTTTTCGTCGAAAATTTCCGACGGATAACATCCTTCGAAAAATTCGTCGGAAATAATCAACTTATTTTTTTTTAATACTGAAATTAACAATGATAAATTACAAAGCCACCTGCTAAAATATTCATACATTCCACAATAATAGGTACTAAAAATCAAACATAAAATCATCACACACAAGAAATATAAAATCATACACTATTATAAGTGCTAAAAATCAAGAAAGGTCTGTTGGATCGTTCGCTGTCCCTGCCTCACGATTGTCTGGTGCCAGAGGATCCTATATTAAAAAAAAACAATATGAGAAACATAAACAAAAAATAATATAAAACATTATTTTCATAAATTAAATTTAAAACATGTGATTAATCACTAAGTTTAATTAGATAAATTTTTTGATCATTTACACTTGGTTGTTTTTTAGATTCGTGATTTGAATGCCGAACCGAAACCGAGAATCCGATTAGTATTCCATCAGTTCCCACACGTCACCTTCACCCACCCAGTCATGTCGGAGTGAACGACATGCCGATCGGATCCTTGTTTTTTATTTTGGACCCCCAGGTTGCTTCTTTTGATCCTTTACACTTGGGTTTTTTTTAGATTAGTGATTTGAGCGCTCAACCCAAACCGGGAATCCGATTACGATTCTGTCAGTTCCCACACGTCACTTTCACCCACCCGGTCGTGTTGGAGTGAACGACACGTGGATCGGATCCCTATTTGTGATTTTGGATCCCCGGGTTGCTTGTTTTGATCCTTTACACAGGTTTTGTTTAGATTAGTGATTTGAGCGCCCAACCTAAATCGGGAATCCGATTAGGATTCTGTTAGTTTCCATATGTCACTTTCACCCACTCAGTCGTGTCAGAGTGAATAGCACGCCGATCGGATCCCTATTTTTGATTTTTGGACCCCCGAGTTACTTGCTCTGATCCTTTACACTTGCATTTTTTTTAGATTAGTGATTTGAGCACCCAACCCAAATCGAGAAATCCGATTAGGATTCCGTCAATTCCCACACATCAGTTTCACCCACCAGGTCGTGTCGGAGGGAACGGCATGCCGATCGGATCCCTATTTTTGATTTTGGACCCCCCGTTTACTTGTTTTGATCCGTTACACTTGGGTTTTTTTTTAGATTAGTGATTTGAGCGCTCAACCAAAATCGGGAATCGGATTAGGATTCCGTCAGTTCCCACACGTCGCTTTCACCCACACGGTCATGTCGGAGTGAACAGCACGCCGATCGGATCCCTATTTGTGTTTTTGGATCCCTGGGTTTCTTGTTTTGATCCCATACACTTGGGTTTTTTTTAAAATTAGTGATTTGAGCGCCCAGCCCAAATCGGGAATCCGATTACGAGTCCGTCAGTTCCCAGACGTCACTTTCACCCACCCGATCCTGTCGGAGTGAACGACACACCGATCAGATCCCTACTTATGATTTTGGACCCTCGAGTTGCTTGTTCTGATCCTTTACACTTGGGTTTTTTTTATATTAGTGATTTGAGCACCCAACCCAAATCGGGAATCCGATTAGCATTCCGTCAGTTCCCATACGTCACTTTCACCCACCCGGCCATGTCAGAGTGAACGACATGCCGATCGGATGCCTATTTTTGATTTTCAACCCTCGGATTGTTTGTTCTGATCCTTTACACTTGCATTTTTTTTAGATTAGTGATTTGAGAGCCCAACCCAAACTGGGAATCTAATTAGGATTCCATCAGTTCCCACACGTCACTTTCACCCAACCAGTCGTGTCCGAGCGAACGACACGCCGATCGGATCCCTATTTTTGATTTTGGATCCCTGGGTTGCTTGTTTTGATCCTTTACACTTGGGTTTTTTTTAGAATAGTGATTTGAGCGCCCAACCCAAATTGGGAATCCCATTATGATTCCGTCAGTTCCCATATGTCACTTTCACCCACCCGGTCATGTCGGAGGGAACGACACACCGATCGGATGCCTATTTTTGATTTTGGACCCCTGAGTTGCTTGTTCTGATCCTTTACACTTGGGTTTTTTTTAGATTAGTGATTTGATCATCCAACCCAATCGGGAATCCGATTAGGATTCCGTTAGTTCTCACACGTCACTTTCACCCACCCGGTCATGTCGGATTGAACGACATGCCGATCAGAACCCTATTTTTTATTTTGGACCCTGGGTTGCTTGTTTTGATCCTTTACACTGGATTTTTTTTAGATTAGTGATTTGAGCGCTCAACCCAAATCAGGAATCGGATTAGGATTCCGTCAGTTCCCACATGTCATTTCACCCACCCAGTCGTGTCGGAGCGAACAGCACGCCGATCGGATCCCTATTTGTGATTTTAGACCCCCAGGTTGCTTGTTTTGATCCTTTACACTTGGGGCTTTTCTAGATTAGTGATTTGAGCACCCAACCCAAACAGGGAATCCGATTACGATTCTGTCAGTTCCCACACGTCACTTTCACCCACCCGGTCGTGTCGGGGCGAACGGCACGCTGATGGGATCCCCATTTTTTATTTTGGACCCCGTAGTTGCTTGTTTTGATCCTTTACACTTAGGTTTTTTTTAGATTAGTGATTTGAGCACCCAACCCAAATCGGGAATCCGATTAAGATTCTGTCAGTTCCCACAAGTCACTTTCACCCACCTGGTCATGTCAGAGTGAACGACACGTCGATCGGATCCCTATTTTTGATTTTAGACCCTCGGGTTGCTTGTTCTGATCCTTTACACGGGTTTTTTTTAGATTAGTGATTTGAGCGCCCAACCTAGACTGGGAATCCGATTAGGATTCCGTCATTCCCACGCATCACTTTCACCCACCTAGTTGCTTGTTCTGATCCTTTACACTTACGTTTTTCTTATAGATCTTTTTTCAAGTGGCTTTTTTATCCTTCCATAAGTTGATTTTGTAAAGGGAGCTTTTTTATAAGTTTCTTAATTTAGATTTCTTTTTTTCCCTTTTGAGCTCTTTGGACACCGACTCATATATTGACCTGGGTGGCCTCTAGTTGTAGTGGTTTCATTTCATTCAAACTATATGAAATTAATAGTAATACTGACCTAAGGGGCTTGCTTTGAGGGCCTACTCCTCGAATGGCTGAGATCAGCTGCTCGACCATAACGTCAAACTGCGTCTGTAGCTCTTCCCGGATGAGGGTTCTCATGTTCTCTCCACCACTACCGGGCGGCGCAGCAGATGAACTCGCATATGCTGAAGGAGCCACCGAACTCGCATATGAGGACAACACTGGAGTAGTATCCACGGTATCCCCATCGCCCTTCCTCGGCCCTCCCGCTGCATCGACCCAAGCCTCCGGATCCAAGTTTGGCTGAGGAGTGCCCTCTGCATAGAGATCAACCATCGTCTTGTCATAGGTCTCCTGCAGAACAAATTAAAAATGTATTATTAAAATTACATTTTTTTAGTATCTAAATTGAATTCAAAAATTATATTTTGACTTACAGCAATAGTACGAGCACTCTCGCTGACATAGTCATTCGTCCCCTTTCGCTTATGAGTCTGATCAAATAACTCGCGAAAAGTAGGGGCACGCTCGAGCTCGTGACGCTTACAATTCAATAAAATTAGTTAGTTTCACAATAATAATTAATTAATGTATTAAGCAATTGAACAATAATATGCTTACCAATTTCTGGCTGTGGGTCGCATAAGATACTAGTATGCACATTCTTCTCCGGATGAGCTGCTCAGTTGCGTTTAGCCGCCTGTGACCATTCATGCCATGGTCTAGTGGCCCAACGATGACAAAGGGACTCCCAATAGTCCCTCCTCAGCCAAACAGGGCCGTAATCCATCCAAGCCATAGGATCCCAGTTGCTTGTGGTCTTCATTGCCTTGTCCTGGGCCTCTGCTGTTTAGAAATAAAATTACTCAACTTTGTGCACTAACAGAAAGAGATAGTAATTAAATAAATTACTTCAAATCAGTAAAAATTAATAATACCGTGAACATGTCAAATAATAATTCCCGGACGGATGGGGGGAACTCTTTCCATGAATCCACTAGTCCTGGAATGTGTGTGTGGACCAACGTCGAAATATCGCTGGAAGCAGATCCTGGATCTATCTTCCCCCTGCAATTGCACATTAATTTTATACATGAACTGTATAACATAAATAACAAATACAATAAGTTTGAAGTGATCAAGTTTACCTAGAAATCCAACATGGCTGGCATCCAGGTAGCTGAGGCCCCTTCTCATCCGCTACTGGATGATGGCTCTCTACCTCTGTTGAAAACAATTAAGTACATTATTAGTGTATAAATTGGAAGACAATAAACGTACTAATGTATGGAAACATACATGTACCGGGTGGTGATTAGGATGGGAAAGGTGACGCTATTGGCGTGGTCGGGGAGGCGGTCCCTACAAAATTATATGCACGTTAGAAAATATGAATTTAATATGAACAATAATATATACAATTTTGTGTTTACATATACATATACATGTCACCAGGATGACCAGCGTGGACGGGGAGGCGGTCCCTGTAAAATTATATGCACATTAGAAAATATGAATTTAATATGAATAATAATATATACAGTTTTGTGTTTACATATACATATACCTATTTCCGGGACGACCGACGTGGACGGGGAGGCGGTCTCTGCAAAATTATATGCACGTTAGAAAATATAAAGTTAATATGAACAACAATATATAGAGTTTTGTGTTTACATATACATATACCTGTCGTCGGGACGACCGGCGTGGACGGGGAGGCGGACCTTGCAAAATGATATGCACGTTAGAAAATATAAAGTTAATATACACAGTATAATAAAAGAATTGAGTTGACTACATATAAACCAATCCACGTAGACCCTCGGCCTACGGAGGTGGAAACCCTCCCACTCCATCCTCCACATACCATATCTCTATTGAGAAAAATAAAGATATAACATGTCATCAGCACTCAAATTTAAAGTAGCTATTAATAACATATAGTAGCAACAACACCCAGTTCTTACAAAATTTTATAATATTATCTATATTCATCATCAGATGCTGAAGATATGTCTAATTCAGCGTCATCTTCGTCATCCTCTTCGAATTCGTCTGCATCATCGGGGGACTCTTCATCCTCATCAGACTCCAGCTCCCGCTCAAGGGCATTTGGGTCAACTTCTTCCTGTTGGTTATCCATATATAAGCAAATTGGTTCATTTATATCATCAACACTGAACTGTGTAGAAGCCGCCAACTCTCGTGCGTCACTCCGATCTGATTGGAAAAAATTGTCATTAACACCTTCGAGCTCTATATCAGCTTGGAGAAGCTCATACTCAGGGAATAACCTTATTTTCACTCTACAAGAAGCCCATCAATCTCTCAATTTGTGGGATGAATAATTCAAATAATAAACTTGTTGGGCTTGTGCCGCCAGAATGAATGGCTCATACGTACTCAACTTGGACTTATGTTTGACATCGACGATCCCATATGTTGTGTCATTAAGAATAGAGGTCGGATCGAACCAATGACACTTTAAGAGAAATACATTGTTGTCATCCCAAAAATTGCAGTTCAACGACTTCTTTGAGAATGCCATAATAGTCTACATCATTTTCATTATAGGTACTTCCCTTCACACATACGCCGCTGTTCATCGTGGACTTATTCCGTCCATAATCTCTCGTGTGAAATTGGTATCCATTCACAATGTAGCCTGGATAGACACGTACAATCATTGAGGGCCCATAACTGATCTCTTGTACTCTTGAATCAGTAATAAAGCCTTCTTCAACCTATTATTAAAAAAAGGGATAGACAATGACAAATTATAACAACTAATTATGCATACGAGCATAACAATTATGCTTCAAAATATTTAGACACTTACTTGTTATCTTAACCAAGTAGCAAAAGACTTCTCTCGTTCATTTTCAACCTGCACGTTAGTCAGACGTGGATTCCATTGCAGTATGACCGAGTCAAACTCTGTACAATGTGAATGTCACACAACCTCTAAGTTTTGTGAATTTCAAGCAAATGACGTACATCATTAGTGTTGAGAGCTTACTCAATGTAAGGGTCTTGTTATGCGCAATTCATGAAGATGTAGATCTTCGCAGCTACCAACTCTCTGTCTTCGAGTGCGCGAGTAGAAGAATATCCAAACAGTCGTCCGGGACACTTGAATACAGAGAGTCGGTCAAACACATTAGAATCTCCACCATCATCATTACGTGGAGGTTGAGTGCGTCGGGTTCGTATTTTGTTGTCAAAGTGCATCGAACAAAAGTTCGATATCTCTTCAATGAGGTACGCCTGGGTAATGGAGCCCTCAACTTGTGCTTTGTTGCGGACTTTCGTCTTAAGATTGCGCATGCATCTACGACAACAATTCAAATGAATACATATGCAATATAAAAGATCGCCGTAATGTGAATAAATTGAGACATAGGAATATACCTCTCAAACGGATACATCCATCGAAATTGTACTGCTCCTCCGACTCTAGCCTCATACGGAAAATGGATGATCAGGTGCTCCATTGAATCAAAGAATGCTGGAAGAAATGTCTTCTCTAATTTACAGACTGTCTGTATTATATTTTGCTCCATAGTTTGCAAGTCATGAAGTCTGAGTTCTAATGCACATAAAATCCTGAAGAATTGATTCAGCTCGGTCATTGCTCCCCATATTTGCTTCGGCAACAACTCACGAAAAGCAATTGAAATCAATCTTTGCATGAAAACATGGCTGTCATGACTCTTCATTTCGTATATTTTCCTCTCGTTGACATTTACACAACGGGCAATATTCGAGACATATCCATCCAGAAATCTCAATTGCTTCAACCATTGACACACTTCTTTAATCTGTTTGGCCCCAAGCACATATGAAGCTTTAGGTTGCACCACTTTTCCACTAACATGCTGCAATTCTAGTTCTGGACGTCTGCAAAGTACTTTCAAATCCATTCGTGCCTTTACGTTATCCTTCGTTTTGCCTTTAACGTCCATAACTGTGTTGAACACATTATCAAAAACATTCTTCTCTATATGCATGACGTCTAGGTTATGTCGTATCAAAAGTGTTGACCAATAAGGCAATTCCCAAAATATGCTTTACTTCACTCAATTGTGATCCTTCCTAAAGTCGGGGATTTTTCAGGTACTACTAGCCAGTTGTGATACAGTCGGTAAGTTCTGGACCCGCCTCGCCATGTTTCCATCAAACACCTATTCCATATCTACCTCATCCATCACAATTGTATTTTTTATAAAAGAATCATTTTGCTTTCGGAAAGGATGGTCACTCGGTAGGAACCGACGATGACAATCGAACCAACATGTTTTTCCCCCAGATTTCAACATGAATGATTTAGAATCCTCCATACAATAAGGAGATGCCAACCTCCCACCATGTGTGCTCCAGCCAGAAACATGTCGTATGCGGGAAAGTCACTTATTTTACACATTAATGTAGCCTTCAAATTGATATGCTTTCTGGATGCATCATAAGAGAGAACCTCATCTGACCATAACAATTTCAGCTCATCAATCAACGGTCTGAGATATATGTCTATATTTTTTCCTGGACTTTTTGGACTAGGAATCAGCAATGAAAGGAAAAGATTCTCACGCTTCATGCGCATGCCTGGCGGAAGGTTGTACGGTGTTAAGAATACTGGCCAACATGAGTAAGATGCCACCGAGCCTCAGAATGGATTGAAACCGTCTGTGCATAAACCTAGCCCCACGTTGCGTGGATCCCTTGAGAAGTAAGGATGAAGATGGCTAAAATGAGCCCAAGCTTCACCATCGACAGGATGACTGATTTCACCATCATCACGACGAACTCCTTCCGCATGCCAAGTCATATGTCCAGCTGTCTCCGAGGACATGAACAACCACTGCAATATAGGTGTGATCGGAAAGTACCGCAGTTACTTATATGCAACATCCTTCTGCTTTGACTTGTCTCCTCTCTTAGGCTTGAATCTATCATGCTTATAGATACAGCATCATGTCTTATCTGCATCATCTTTGTAGTACAACATACAATGATTAGGACATGCATCAATTTTTATAAAACCAAGCCCCAGATCATTCACCATCTTCTTTGCACGGTAAAAATCATCAAGCAACCTCTCTGATTGAGGAAGCATACTCTTGATGAGTAAGAAAAGTCGATCAAAACAACTCTCACTCATATGAAATTCAAACTTCAAATTCAGTAACTGCGGCACTACAGACAACCGTGTATGCTTCTCACAAGCATCCTATAATGGTTCATCAGCATCTCGAAGTAACTAATAAAATCTCTGAGCTGTATCATTCGACACTCCTTCATTTGTTTGGTCATCATGAATATTGAACTCCGGACCAGCAACATCGACAACCATGTCTACGTACGTACTCGTGGAGGCAAAGTTGGCTAGTTCAGACGACTAGATATTAAACTCACCATGAGACGACCATAACTTATAATGGGCAACAAATCCTCTCGTATACAAATGATGTTGCACATCCCATGTCGATATCCACTTTCTGTTCTTACAAGCCAAACACGGACATCGAATGTTACCCATCGGATCAACTGCTACTGATGAATTCCTCAATGCAAACCGAATGAATCTGTCAACTCCGTCTTTAAACTCCTCTGTCACAACTCCATTAACTATTCCACAGTACATCCATGATCGATTCTCATAAGACATTTTTCCTGCACCGATTAAATGCCATGTCACATTATAAAACCCAACACACCCTCACATCGTTCGAGTAAGTCAAAATGAATAGGTAGGACATATTATTTAGATTATCACTTTTTACCCATATGTGAATATTCGATCGCACTCAAATGGTGATTTACTATGTGTTTGTTTAATTTGCTGAAAATATCAACAGCATCTCCCCACACCTCTCCGATATACAAAAAATATTTATTGATTAAGATATTTTCATAAACACTTACTAATAAATGGTTAAAAAATATTCTAAATAAATAAAGGTATGTCAGAGAGGAGTGAGTAGACGCACCCGAAATTTTCAACAAATAATACAAACACATAGTAAATGACCACCTAACTATGATCAAACAATCATAGACTGTCCAAAACGGGACAATTCAAGACTTTAAGTTACATATACACGTTGTCATCATTGAAAATAAGACTCGTGCACATCAATCCCAAAGTCTTGAATGGGAAGGTTCATTGACATGGGCTTAACACACTCTCGTGAGGTGTGTGCAGTGATAAATTGCTATACATGCATAGATCAAATTTAAAATTCATATAAATATTAAAGGAAAATGAAAACAAAATATTACATGTGAACAAGTGCAATATTAAACTAAATTCACACATACATGTAAATGAATTACATTAATGTAAGAACTGCAGTAATAATCAAGAAAAAAAAAACTTCGTAGTAAAAGGAATTGAGCCATTCTAAAAGGAGAACTTGATATGCAGAAGACCTCTTGAACAAATAAATTTAACAACTCGTGAGAGTCTGCAACAAGAAGATTAGTCAACTTTTTTTCTGATTTGCAAGGAGTGATTTAGTGATAATCTTCTATATACACCGAGAAGAGGTCAATGGTTCAACTCTCATCTAAATTTATGAAAAATTAAAAAAAAATATTTAAAGATGATATCAAGAATTTAACTCTCACCAAAAGATATAATAGGTTAATATCCCAGTAAAAAAAAAAACATTTTCCAACACAAGTAATCTCTCAAGTATTTTACATAATCAGACGATCTCATTTCATAATTTTTACGCCAAATTCATCTTCTCTTTATAAATGACTATCTAAGATCTGAAGGCCAATGGGCATTACAACAAATTTATCCACGGATGACGGACCCTTAACCATTGTAGTTTATAACTAGGAGAAACAAAACTTATACATAACAATCTCCCTTGTAGGGGTGAATAATGAGTCGGTTCGGTCCGATTCACCCCTATTTTAGGGGAACCGACCCGAACCTTTATAGTGAATTGAAACGAAACGAACCGAACCGAACCGAACCGAAATCTTGCAAAAAAAAAGGGTCACACTGCAAGGTGGGTTCCTCCATATATGAATACGTCCATTTACCCTTGTTAACTACATTAGCTGACTAGTACATTAATATATTGGAAACATTGGTTGTGGCCTTTGGTAAAATTAAAATGCATGGGGTTGGTGCAAGTGTCTTCATTAAAACTAGAATAGCTAACATATATATGCTACCATATATAAGGTATAATTATATCTACTGGATGAGTTAAGTGGCTTGACCTCCATTGGAATATTGTCAAGGTGGTGTTATTTCCTAGTAACATGAATGATATATTCTTACCCACTAACCTAATATTGTAAAGTTTATGTTAAGAAGACTGTCCTAGATCTTACGACTCTCTAATCGAAATTGGATAAGAAAAATAAAGAAGTGGGGAAAAAAAACAATTGCACGAGAACACAACATATATATGGGGTCTTCTTGCGAGGGGTGACTATACGTAGAGGAACCCTCCACTGAGGAGTGGGGGACGGTCGGGGGATAGGAGGAGACTATGTAGGGGAAGGGGGGAGGGTTGTTGAGAGGGGGGACTGTGAGGGGAGGGGGGGTGGGACGGTCGTCGGGAGGGGAGGGCGAGAGGAGGGGGACTGTGCAGGGGGAGGGGGGGACTGTGTAGGGGAGGGAAGGCGCAGTCCATGGGAGGGGGAGGGGGAGAGGAGGGGGCGACTGTTGGGGAGGGGGAGATGCGATGGCGGTAGTGCGAGGTCGCTGCGACGTCGGAGACGAGAGAGAAGAGATAGATAGAGATAGATAGATAGATAGAGAGAGAGAGAGATGAGAGAGAGAGAGATGCTGGAGATGAGAGAGAGAGAGAGACCCCGAGGGCGCGAGTGGGCATTTGGGAAGGCCGGAGGGAGAAAAAGTTGGAAGCTTTCCAACGGAATTATTTTCGTCAAAATCCATCTGTATTACCGACGGATAATTTCCATCGGAAATATCGACAGAATTTCCAACATAATATGTTCCGTCAAAAAACCCGACTAATATTTTCGACGAACATATATCCGTCGAATTTACCGACGGAAAATTTCCATCGAAAATGTCTGTCGCTTAACCCACTTTTCCTTGTAGTGCACCAGTGCTATAAATCTCACCATGAATCCTGTTCAACACTCGAGGACAAAGCATATTGAGGTTAGATATTATTTTATTAGAGATCATGTATCAAATGGTAACATGAATATTTCCTTTATAGATACTCAAAATCAGTTGCTAGGCATCTTTACAAAAGCCTTACCTGAAGAGAGATTTACCACTCTGGGATGGGAATTAGGCATGTGCAATTGTAACTGATTTATCTGCATTTAACTGAAACAAATTAATCCATTTCAGAACGTGTGTTAACCCTCTCTCCTTTATTTAAATAAATACTATACTATCTTATATTCTTTTCGCCTTTGCGCTATCGTCACACTTTGTTTTTTGTCATCTTGTGCATTTATTACTCCGCCCTTTTTACTTTATCCTTCTTTATATCGGAGGCAACTCATCCCTCATCGATTCTCTATCTCTCTCTCTCTTCACACCTTTTCGACTCCGAGGTATGTGAAACCCTCCATCAACTCTTGAATCCTTCTCCCCATTCACGAAACATTTGATTCTTCCCGCTAAATTTCTTGAGGGGTTTTACTCCTTTCCATCCACGATCCTTAGAGTCTTCTCTTGTCGGTTTCCATGGCCGCTTCTAGAAGTTCCAGCAGTTTGGGAGGTTACAGTGCAGCGTTCCTCATGGCCGAACAGCTCGAAAGATTCCAGGCAGTTAAGATCAAGATTTGCGAGAATAAGTCAGTTGATTTGGAAGATTTGGAGAAGCATGGGATGGTTAGTGTGATTGAAGCTCTTCATAGGATGAAATGGATAGAGTATGCACTTTGTCAAAACCCAGCTACCCGCATCTGGCGAAGGCGTTCTATATCTACCTTCAGTCTGAAGATGGAGGAACTCTCACCTCTTTTGTGAAAGGTAAGATTATTCAAATCACTCTGATATGTTGGAAGAATTATTTGATGTTTCTAAGGAAGGTCACAACTTGATCAATACAGTAGACATTCATGCCAAAGGCCTTGGGATTATTGGAACAAAGTATAAGCTCAGGGAAGGAAAAATAGACATAAATTAGTTTAATGCTTTCAATAGGTTACTGCACTTTATTGTTTGCCAAATTTTAGTACCTCGCAATGCCATTTTTTCTCAATGTACAAAAGGAGACACTAATATCATGTTTTGGGCTGTGCAAAATCAGAAATTGAAAATGGCACAAATTATGTTTGAAAAGATGAAATCTGCAAATGAACTTATTTCGAATAAGAAGAACAAGTTGGCAGTATCTCTTCCCTATGCTCATCTACTTACCAGAATTTTCCGTTAATTTGAAGTTGATCTAGAAGGGGAACTATTGGAAAAAATGGGGCAACCCATCCGAACTAGAAATTTGAAGATAAGTTGTTTTTCTCTGTCTGTAAATGTTTGGTCAAAGACTTCTATGGCTGAAGGAGGAGCCATCATAGGAGATACTTCCGCTACTGAAGCTCCATCTGTTCAAGAAGCTGAAACTACAATTGGGGATGGTGAACCTGTTCCATCCACACTTATTGAGCGGAGAATTGAGGATATTGCTTCTGAGCACATTGAGCCAATTGGGCCTTATGAGCAATCAGCTGAAAGAGTTGTACTGGAACCTAAATTAGAAACTCCTGTTGAACAAGAATCTCTTGACAGTCCTACTGAGGAAGTTGCTCATACTAAGGGGGAGCATGTATCAATCCTTATTGAAGAATCACAAAGTGCTTCAGTTGACGAAGAGCATGAAGAAGTTGTTCTAGATGGTATGCCTCTGGGCCAATCAGAAGAATTTCCTATGGAAGATGCTTCAGCTCAGGGGGAGCCTACTGCTACTGTCTTCGAAGATCCCTTTCAAGAAGGTATTGTGGAAGATGCTTTTGATGATGATGATGATGATAATGCTCACCAACAAACAGAATTTGTAGCTATGCATGATGAGCTAGCTTTTGGTGATGTCAGAAGAGAAAAAGTTGTAACTGGTAGTATTCCTAGGCCTACTAGAAAGGATCATAACAAATCCATGAAAATGAAGATATGTGTTCATTGTAGCACGGTTGGATGCTCATGGAGAGCTATTTTGTTCACTTCAAGCAGATTTTGCATTTGTTGTTCGTAGCCAAAGCTCTCCAGACAAAATTCTGTGTGAAGTAAGGTCTGAGCTTCAAGAAATGAAATCTGACCTATGCAGTTTAAAGACCATGGTGACTGATCTCACACAATTAGTTTCATCTGCTTCTGCAGCACCCTCTTCAGCTCAAGATCCTTCTGTTCACGCCCGTCCACTTCCTCCAGTAGTATCTGAATCATGGCAATTTGTATCAGCAACTGAAGTTATTGTTGGGCCATTAGGGTCATCCATTTCTGCAGAAGAGGTGATTGGGCCACCAGGGCCTTTTGAGCAAGTAGAGGCAATTTTTGGGCCAACTGGGCCATCTGTGCATGTGGAAGTCTCTGGGCCTTCTGAGCCTTCAACCTTAGTTGATCCTCCTCCAGTCATGCAGACTCCTCCCCCTTCCTCACCTATTGCTCCCTTCACTACTCCACTTGCCCTTGAACCCTCCAAGAAACCTCTTCCCAAACACATTTCCTCTCCTACTCCCTTCATTGTTGAACCCTCAGCATCACCCACTCCTTCTTCCTCTATTCCACCTCCTTCTTCTGTGGCACCTCTAGCCTCTACCTCTGGTCCCTCTTCAGCTGGACCATCTACTCAACCTCTCTCCACTTCTTCTTTCTCCTCTCTCCATCCTCCTACTCCACCATCCTTCATCACTCTCATTCTTGAGAGTGCTAGCTCTACTGACCTTTCTGTAACCAACATTAAGGATGAATTTGAAGAAGCCATGCTCAAAACAATTTTATCTGTTTCCTCTCATCACCACAGGACTGACTCTCAACCCTCTTCTAGTCCTGCTTTGAAGAAGAGGAAACTTTCCAAAAAGCTTATTCCCCACAACTCTTCAGCCCTATTTCCTCCTTTATGGTACTCTCTCTTTGTAGTCCACAGAAGAAAATCCCTATACACTGAATACCTCCAAAATTGTACTTTTGCTGCAATTTTTGGACTCCCTTATCTGAATCTTTCAGAATATCTCACTCTTATCCTTCCTGTATCTACTGTGCCCAAACATGAACATAATAAGATCCTTTGTTCAGCTGAGTCCAAGACAGAGGAACAGTGGGCCAGATCCCATAAAGCCCTTTACTTGGACTCCCTTATTTAGTATACACACTTTTACTATTTTATCATCACTAAAAAGGGGGAGATTGATGATCAGTCTATCTCCATATATATTTATATATTATATATTTTTGGTGATCAACAAAACCTTAGAAATATTTGACTAACACAATTTTCTGAAGCTTGTTAACAAGTATAAAATAAAACAAATTCTATAAGTTATTTACACTCATTTATATTAGAAGTCAATTGCATATGATTTGTCTAAGCTTACAATGATTACTGTTTTAACATCACATCATGTAGCACCCCAAAAATTTTGTTATGAGAAAATTAGAAATAATAATTTAATAATAGTAAAATTTTACGTGCCATTATCATGTGTATAAAAAGACACTAGAACATTACATAAAAATTATAGTTCAACTCTAAATAATACTCTAAAATGACTCACAAAGAAATTCGTGCGAAGAAAAATCCAATTGGCCAAGATTAAGGTGTTTTGTGACGTATTATCGTAATTAAGAAATAAGTCGAAAAATCATTATCACATATACTTAATGGAGTCCAAAAATAGAATAAAAATAATGGTTGAACTTCAAACAATGAGTATTGACAATCCAATGAAAGAAATGGGGTAAAGGATATCCTTTGGGTCACAAATAAATTCATGCTAGGAAAATGACCCGAAATCAGAAATATTCAATAATGGACCATGATAGGGTAAATTCTCACCCAATAGACCACCATTAGACTTCCAACCAAGCCCAAATTCGTGGTTACCACCTAAGGTAAGTTTCCATACCAATTCCATCATGAATTGGGGAGAGAAATCTCCAAGTTGATGAAAGATATACCCAAATTTGTGCCTAAAGGTTTCCTAATCTAGTTAGGCAGCTAAAGGCCCCTCTCTCTATAAATAAAGCCTCTCTCTCCCATGGGATGACCCCTAGGGTTATTGAAGGCATGCTTGGAGGCAGTGGTGGCTGGAGATCTCAAGGAGAAGGCTGGAGCAAGGAGGAATCCTGTGCTCTTCCCAACTCGAATCTGCAACGACCTGAACACAAGAGTTAGATTGATAATCATCAAAGATTAGTGAAACCTCGACCAAACCATTCAAGCCATATACCCTTGGAAATATCTTCGAGTCTAGTTTCTTATGACACTATTTTGCATAATTTCTACCCAGTAGTTCGTGAGTATTAAGCATTCTCCTACGACTGGTCGAAACTAGGGTTTTCTGGAGGACGACTTTTCTTCCACCCAAATGGTAGGTCTTCTCTAGGCCAAACTCTAATTAAACTCGTGCATGCTTGCATACATATGTTTAGATCATTTTATATTATTTTCCCAAATTTATGCCATATTGTGTCATCAAAATAAATCTTGTATCATCATAGTCATCTTTCTACCTGATGAAACCCTTGCACTATCTTAAGAGTCTTCTACCTCTCGTTTGAGTCATTTGCAGATCAAGCACTCAACATGAATAATGTTCCGCTTTGAGGCTACTTTCAAACAAGACTGAAATCACTCTATCTCATGCTGTGTGTAGAGAGCAATGACTGAAACATCTCTACTGTGTCAGTTTTCTATACTCTATCCCACAGAGTCAAGTTGACCCAGTAAATGTGATTGGTTTTCTAATTCCTCTTTATAGTAGTTAGCTTAGTGAGACAGAAATCCAATGATCTTAGTTTCACAATTTTTCATGCTTTATACACTGAGTTATAAGCCTTAGAAGTGCCCTATATCAACCCAGTCCAAGTAGGAGTCGAACTGGGTGCATTTGGCAACCCAAAACCCTTGTTCAGAAGGTGACGTATCGACCTATCGCATTCAGAATGTGACAGGTTTACTTTCGCGAGCTTCCCTCTGTGCAGTGTTTGTTTTAATGGCTATAACTATTCCTACAAACCTCGGATTGACAAGACAATTTTTTTGTTGGATTCCATATTCAAAGGGCTTCAAGAAGATATATTCATGTGTCAGATTTGCATAAGCAATCAGTGAGTTATGACCCGAGGAAGTAAAGGGATGGGACTGTATTTGCTTTCTAAGGGTCATACGTCTTGGTTTTCATCGTTTTGCATCATTTTTTCGCATGTGTGAGTGTGATCTATTCTAGGAAGGTTCTATAAGGTTTTATAATGCATTAATCAACCCATGAATAAGTAGTAAAGATTTTCACATGATTCTAATTGAGCTTAAGTGATTGATCATGCTCGCTACTTGCCGATTGTCCTCTCTTTCTTGCCTTGATATCAAACTTGCTAGAATAAGCACATGAAAACATTCTAAAATTGGTTATGCATGATTTTTATTTCCTGATTTAGCACCCTTGTTACTTACTTAATGTGAGGTTTCCATAATCAGATTTATAAGACACTCACACATGCACTTGAGCGATTCTCATGTGTGGCACGTGCATACACTGTTGCACGATAGGAAAGCCCTTTCTTGGCTTATGGTGAACTCTCCGTCGGATATTCCTTCTGTCGGACTAGTGACCCCTTGACCAAGGCCTCCGTAAGTCTCCTCTGACCATGGATACCCACATGGCCGACGAGCAGGTTGTACCATTAAGTTTCCCGATGTTAGTGTGCACCTCTCTATCTCTCACCCTCATCTTGAATTTCTTGACGCTATCGATAATGACACATGAAAACAAGTTATTAATAGAAAAAATGCAAAAGCACCGTTATGCTGTCGAAATTCTCTCTTCATTATTGTTATCATAAAATCCCATTCACTTGACTTGTTATGCTTGAAATCATTATGACACTCCGAACCAATGTTATTTGACATTCATTAACCTTCTTGACAATATTGTTCGTGTTACATGCTCTTGAACTTGCTCTTGATATGATAGTCTCAAACTACTAGTGAATATTGTCCCGTGACATGATCGTACTAATGTCCTCGAGCATCCTGACATGACATTCTTGAAGTCTTGAAAGTACTCTCTTGGGACCCTTTAAGCTGTTATGGCTCCTATTGTTTTGTATTGTTCTTAACTGTTTAGCACTATAATGGGTCTTGTGACTCTACTAGACTTGAGTGCTTACTGCTGAGGGCACGGAGGGTGTCTGAGGGGCTCCAATCTAGTCCTGAGGGCAGAGGGCCCCGTAAAAATACCTACAGGGGCTAATGATGGTGTCTGCATTTGCACTGGTTCTGACTATTCTGATTTAGCTGGACATCTGACTGTTAAACTGTTATTGTTAGTATGTTAGTTCAGACGTACTGCACTATTATTGTACTGCCACTGACTGTTACTAAACTACTACTGTCCTGTTATTGAATGGCTACCGCCCATGCTCTCCTATTGCACTATTACTATTCAATTACTGTTACCTGTTATCACCTGAATGAAACAAAGTACTTGCTCGTCTCATGAAGAGCATCATAGACTTTGATAGTCTAAATTCTATTGTCTTGACATGTTCCTATCTGCATAAAATTCTGTCAGCACTTTGTCATTGATTTTATTGTGCATATGATTTAGCTTGTTACTCGTGCTTGCCTCCTTCTTAAAGCGTTAATCACTTATATCATTACCCGCACATCGAGATGTAAATCCTATTGGGCTAGTTTACTCATTCCTGCTTCTTAACATTTCAGGTAGTGAAGTTGAGGAGTATGTTTGATGATGGGACTAGTGCACTAAGCGTGACATACACTATAGAGAGTCATTATTTAGTTAGTTAGTGAGAGATTTATCATTTTTGTAATCTTGTCTTTCTTTGAGAGATATATTAGACTAGTAGTAGAGAGTTGTTCTTATTTTGACGTTGGAGATTGTAATAATTGCTTATGATGAATAAAAAGTTTGATTATTGAATTATGGGCCCTATTGATATTAGACATTCGCTTATGGCTTTTGAATGCTTGCTTGTCCGTCGCGTTCCCGATTAAATTCTACTACTAAAAATCGGGGCCGTGACACATCGATTCTGTTCAAACATCGATTTCACTTAAACGTCGACTATGATTCAACATCGATTTCATTTAAACATTGATTTCATTCAAACATCGATTTCACATAAACATCGACTACGATTCAACATCAATTTCATTTAAACATCGATTTCATTCAAACATCGATTCCACTTAAACATCAATTACGATTCAATAACGATTTCAATTAAACATCGATTATGGTTCAACATCGATTTTACTTAAACATCGATTACGGTTCAACTCGATTTCAATTAAACATCGATTATGATTCAACATCGATTTCACTTAATCATAGATTACGGTTCAATATCATTTACTGATTAACATCGATTTCACTCAAAACATCGATTATGGCATCGTTTGGCACCGTGGTTGGCAGCGATTTTGAGGTGAAAAGTTCTGACAAGTAGTGAAGTTGTTCCAAATGGTGGTAAGAGTCATTGGTTATTGCGTGAATCACTTTTTATCTTGAGGAGAGAGATAGAGAGTAGTTAATTTCTCTGTCCTCCTTTCCAAAAGCTGAAGGCAGGCCGCTTCCAGTGGGTTAAACCGATTTTCAGGATTAAACAATAGTTGCCTCCCATTAAAGGTTGTACGGAGATGTGATAACATACCCTCTCTCATCAAAATAATATTATTTTATTCTGAAAAGTGGGATGCTGATGCTTCTTGTCAAACGGTGTGGTTGATTTTAAAACGCCATCATCACAATCTCAACCTTGTCAGAAATAGTGTGAAAATCGGCTTTTTAATTATACCACCTTTCCAATGACCGATACCAAACGGTGCCTATGATCCAACATAGATTTCATTTTAACATCGATTATGCTTCAACATCGATTACTGATCAACATCGATTTCACTCAAAACATTGATTATATTTCAACATAGATTATGGTCACATCGATTTCATTCCAACAATGATTACACTCACAATGACTTCACTTGAACATCAGTTGTGTTTGGACATCGATTGTCTTTAAATATAGACTCTCAAAACATCGACTTTATTTTAAACTACAATTATGTTTTGGACAGTAAATGTATAATATTCATAATGATCATTATAAATATTCAGGTTCCTAATGTAAGACAGTCTTGATTATATTTTGCCTCGCATTTCATTCAAATGCTTTCTGAAACTCTGTGCATTTTAAATTGTCCCGCGAACTGTTATGTACCTTGTGCACTTAAACATTTATTACTTCTGGTACAATATCTATACACGACATCATTTATTGGATAATTGTTCATGTCACATAGGTTAGAATATTAAATGATGATAGGACGATGTTTCCTCTTTAGTATATCCTTCTGTAGCATGGCCAGTGACGTTGACTGACCGTTTAGACACATTTAAGATGTCTACACTTCTGCATTTAATGTGTGCAGGTTTTTGGTAGTCTCACATGTTACAAACGTTGGACATGTCATGCTTACAGAAGCAAAGTAGATATTCAGAAGATCCTTCTCTCACTGGGTCTCTATCCATGCATTTAATGACTGCAAGTTTTCTCTGAGATCTTACATTGGACCTGCTACAGCTAACGTGTTTCAAGATGAGAGACAATAGACACTTCAAGGGATACTTTTTCAAACTGAAGATAAATAGAAGCATGCCGAAGAATACCAAATATCAGAAAATACGAAGATAGAAGAGCTCGTATTTCATTCAAAAAACTTTTTTTGCTCTTAGCTCTCCCAAGAAGCTTTGGTCTTCCTGTCTACAGTAGTGTGATAGCTTGTTTAGATTTGAGAGACCATCTTCTCAGCTCAATTCTTTTTGTCTCTCAAATGTTGCCTCAGGTCAAGCTTCTTAGATCATTGTTAGCTTGATCTAGGGGACATTGCTTCTTTACTCTTCATTGAGTGCTCCCCTTCATTTGTGAATAGAGACCTGTTGTATAGTAGGTGACTTCTTCCCTTTGCTGAAAGGAAGATCTATTGTAACATGTGGTGTTTTTCCTCTTTGTGTAGTGAAGAGAAGGTCGGCCTGTGCTTGATGTGTAAGTGTGCTTAAGGGGGACTGTACCCTTGGTTAGTGGAATCCCAAGTTGTTGCTTAGGGACTGTGATGATCATTCCATCTCCATATAATTTATTATTAATTATATGTATTTTTGTTGATTAAAAAACCATGAAAAGAATTTTCTAACAACATTTTCTGAAGTTTTTCCATAGACAATAATTCAAACAAAATCTATAAGTTGTCTACACACACTGTTATCTGAAGTTTAATGCATATGTTTTGTCTAAGTACACATCGTCTTCTTTGATAGAACAACGATTTCATCAGAAGAACATCAATTTCGGTTTTACATCGACTTCACTTAAACTATGACTCTCTTAGAAAAACATCGCCTTCATAGAAACATCGATTTCGCTTCACTTAAACAACGATTTGGTTGCTTCATCGACTTCACTTTACTTAAACATCGATTTCGGTAGAACAATGACTTCATATGCAACAACGACTTCATGTCTACAACGATTTCACTCAAACATCGATTTCAGTACAACATCGACTTCATATGAAACAACGATTTCATCTCTACAATGACTTCACATAAACAATGATTTCAATAGAACAACGACTTCATATCTATAACGATTTCACTCAAACATCGGTTTCAGTAAAACATCGACTTCATATGAAACAACGATTTCATCTCTACAATGACTACACTTAAACAACGATTTCAGTAGAACAACAACTTCATTTGAAACAATGACTTTACTTCAACAATGACTTTGTTTCAAACAACGATTTAATCTGCACATCGATTTCAGTACAACAACGACTTTTGTTAAACAACGACTTTTTACAGAACATCGATTTCATTCATGGATTATGTTCACATTGACTTGGTTTCAACATAGATTACATTTTCACATGTTTTATGATTATATCATCGATTTGATGTCAACATCGACTCTCTCTGTACACAGACTATCATCATACATCAACTCTCTATTAAAAGATTATATTTTAGATAGTCATTGAATATTCTTATTTAAATTCCTTTCTAAGAATCATTCCACATGATATTGAAATACATTTTCAAATCTCTGTGAATTTCAAATCTTTCCGCATATCATGCTATATCCTATAGTCTTAGACATTTATTATGATGGAACAAAACTCTGCACGATATATCATTACTTATCTCATTTGTGTCACATAAAGTCACGCTTTATGTAATGACAAAATGGCATTTCCATTTTGGTGTATCTTCATACATCACGACTACTAATGTTGACTGATAGTTAAGACAAAGATAAGTTGTCTATATGTCAGCATTTATTGTGTGCAGGGTTTTTCGGTAGAAACGCACGTCAAAAAGATGGACAGGTCAACCTGACAAGAGGATAGAAGATTCAGACAATCTTTCCTTATGAATGTATATGCCTATCTGAGCATTAATGATTGCAGGCTCACTTGCTCTTTACTTCGGACTAGACATCCCAACGTGCATAATGATGAGATACAACAGATACTTCAACAAATATTTCAACGGTCACATTATTTCAAAGAAGATAAATAGAAGACTGGTGACTCCATGCACACATGAACTCTTAGAGAACAACATTCAAAAGCTTGAAGATCTCAGTCTCCTAGAAGATTAGAAGAGCTAGCTCGTCTATTCAAACCATCCATAGCTCTTAGCTCTCCACAACAAGTTGCCTAGTCTTTGAGAGCTTGAGAAGATCTGAGAGAGAGTCCTTTATTAACAATCTTTGTTTCTCAGATTTTCGCCTCAGATCAAGCAGAGTGTATAAGCTTGGTCTTGGGGCCTTCCTCTTTTACTCATTCCTTTTGAGTGATCCTCTTCGGGTGTGAAGAGAAGACCTGTTAGATCAGGTGGTTAAGTTCCTCTTCTGGTAGATAAGAGAAGGCTAGCTGCGGTTGGATGTGTAAGTGTCCTTAAGGGGGACTTTACCCTTGTTTAGTGAAATCTCAAGTTGTTGCTTGGGGACTGGATGTAGGACTCCTTGGGATAAGAGATCCAAACTAGGATAAAATCTTCTGTTGTCTGTGCATTTGCCTTCTTTGTCTTTATTTAACACTAACACTAACTATCGAACTTTGTGTTTTCTGTCAAGCGTTTTATTCACAGGAATTATTGTAAAAGAGTTATTCACCCCCCCTCTGGGTTTGCTATCTGGGCAACAAGTGGTATCATAGCCAAGCCTCTTCGAGTAAGTAGATCTCACAATCCGAAGAGCAAGATAAATGGCAGCTCAAGGTCATGCAGAAGGTTAGTCCGTCAACCGACCTCCTCTATTCGACAGTGAAGATTACAACTACTAGAAGACACGGATGGAATTCTTCCTTCAAGGTGTCGATTTCCAGCTTTGGTCAATTGTCGAAGAAGGAGACCTCTTGGTAACCAACAGTAAAGACAATGGACAGACGAAGACAAGAAGAAACTATATCAAAATAGCAAAGCTAAAAGTATACTGTGTTGTTCACTGAGTAAGAAAGAATTCAACAGGATATCATCTTGTAAGTCAGGTATGGAGATATGGGAAAAGCTGAGGCTCACATATGAAGAAACTGACAAGGTAAAGGAAACAAGAATAGATATTTTGGTGGCTCAATATGAAATATTTCAAATGCAGTCTAGAGAGTCCATCTCTCAGATGTACAGTTGATTCACAAACATCACGAATGGTCTGGCTGGGCATGGAAAGACTTATGAAATTGGAGACATGGTAACAAAAATACTAAGATCCATACCAACTTCTTGGACTCCAAAGGTAACAACTATAGAAGAAGCTAACGATCTTAGGAGAATGTCACTTGAAAAACTCATCGGGTCGTTAATGGCTCATGAGATAAATATGGAAAGGCTGGGAGAATACTCCAACAAGAAGAAGCACAACAATGCTCTAAAGGCCACAGAAGACACTTCTGATGGTGAAACTAAAAGTGATCAAAGTAATAAGAGCTATAACGACCTTCCTTATACCAGTACGATTATACCAATCCACATTGATATAAAGGGCGTCATTACAGTGGGACATTTACCCAACGCTACACAATAGGTTGAGATGTACATAAATAACAAAATAGTACAACAAAAATAAAAGAGAAGTCTTATTCCATCATCATTCACATAATTCCACAGTATATATAGAAATAAAAGAAATAACAATGTCCACAATATTACAAGTCCATATGAATAACATTGTTCACATACTATGAAAAGAAAGTCTAAGCTACGTAACGATCTCCACAAGCAGCTAATCCTCTCGCTCGAAGTCGCTCCTCACTACGTCCTCCTCAAGTACGGGGACACCTATCTCACCTATATGTTAAAGCAAGTATGAGTCTTTCAACAACACCCAACAAGCAACCTAAAGGTACATCCTTACACATATCACACACATGCTAATCTTTTAAATAATAAAAGAAATACATGGCACATGCTTCATGACAATTAAGCATAATTAACCTACACATGCTTTCTACACATAACATGTAACATGATTCATGTTGCTAATCACAACTCATGGCAACTATATTCTTAAACAAATAAAGCATGGAATTTAGCACAAGGTAACTAGCAATCCTAGCATGATATATAATCATTTTCACATGCTTTTATAACACTTATTCACATCTTAAGCTTGCTATTTTAATATAAAAATATCACATTCACATGGTTTCATATCTTTTCACATGCTTACACATTCACATAATACTATCACATATTCACATTTTTCACTCTTTTACACTTATTTGCCGTGATACATAGTCCGAACCACCATAAAGAAGGACACACATTCACATAACACATACCCATTGTTGGCCCTTTTTGGTACGGCAGCAAGCCAACCTAGAGGGGGGGTGAATAGGTTTTTCTGAAATCTGAAATAGAATCTTAAACACAGAAAAATAACACTTGAAAGCTTGGTTAGTTCAGTGTGATAGAGAGTGCAGTGCGGAAGCAAATAAACAATCACACAAGGACACAGGAGATTTATCCTGGTTCGGCCCTTCCCACATGGAAGTCCTACGTCCAGTCCCCAAGCAAACTCTTGGGATTTCACTAACCAAGGGTACAGTCCCCCTTATGGACCTTACAACACCCTGGATCCCCACCAGGTCTTCTTCTCTTTCCCGGGCAAGAAGGCAGCCCACTTCTCTTACAGGTAAAGAAGCCAACCTCCTGGAACAAACCCCAGTGCGGTTCTGCTAGACACAAACCCCTAGCTGGGTTAACAACTGTATACAGTCCTACAGCTGGACACAGATCTTTCTTAGAAAGATCAGACTGAGAGACCTTACAAGATGAACACTCATGTAAAGCTCACAGTCCCAAACTCTCCCCAGATATACAATAAGCTCGGAGAGAAACAGAAGAGAGAAAAGAAGGCTCGAATGCTTGAAAGCTTGGAAGCTTGAGAGCTTGAAATGCTTTGAATGCTTCTTCTTGGCTCAGGCTCTTTCTCTCTTTCCTTGAGTGTATGTGGCGTGAAGGTGCTTCTCACAGATGTACACTCCTTCAAAGATATTCAAGAAAAGGCTCTTATGTTCTTCAGCAATGCTCCATCTTTTATATTGAGCAGCTTTAGAATAGATCCGTTGAAGAGATCCGTTGGAGCTCTTCTAGTCGTTGCTGATCTTTCTCTTCATTTGTCTTAATCAGACTCTGATGGTCTTCGATGTCTGTGAGCATAGAAGAGAGTGTTAGCATAAAAGAGTGTTTATGATAAACGATGCATGGTACTGTGCTTCTGCTAACATACTGAAAATAGTAGGTCATATCTTTTTGACAAGATTCTGAAATATGCATGCAGCTTTTTGTCAGAAGATATTTGACTTTTTATTTAAGCGCCAAGCATATTTGAAATATAAAGGCAATCTGTGTTTCAACAGAATCCATGAAGAAATCGTTATGAGCATGACTTATGAAATCGTTATGGGAACGATTTCTTAACAAATCGTTATGGGAACGATTTCTTACCAAATCACTGCGCTCAAAGAAGAAATCGTTATGGCATCGACTTCTTAACAAAACGTTATGGCTTCTAAAGAAATCGTTGCGAATACTTATGAAATCGTTATGGCATCGACTTCTTGCGCTTTACAGAAGAAATCGTTATGGCATCGATTTCTTAACAAATCGTTGCGGCGCTTGATACTTTGGCACTTTAAACAGAAATCGATGTATATTGATTAAACATCGATTTTATCATTTTAGTGCGCCAAATATTGCATCAATGAAAGACTTAGCTTTTGCTATGAGATTGATGCGACACAGATGAAACAAAATATTCAATTTAAGTTACATCATAAATTTTATTATCACCAAAATACAAGAACAAATAGAGAGTGGTTCAACACCCATCACCTAGGCAATACAGTGACGAATCTTGGTAACTGCACAGAACCAGGAGAAGCCCTCTCCACCCTAACTAGTGGTACTTGTCCACCTCCAGAATTTCATCCTAATGCCCAAAGGATATCACATACATAATGTGCCTTCCCATAGGGACTTTTCTATAGTACAGATCCACAACCTTCTATGGTAGCAGTGTCCATTTTGGCACATATTTCACATTAACACTTAATCTCATGGTTTACATTATTCACTTGCACTATTTAACTTATTCACATGCACTTTAACAAATATACATATTTCAGTTTACAGAACTTAGTATGACTATTCCATAGTGTGAAATTAAACATAACAGTGCCCTAACATGCTTCAATTCTCTTGAAATCACATGATTTAAATTAAACACACTTATTATAGCTTAAATCTACTTTTAAAATACAACTAGTACTCTTGGGTATCAAAATAGTATCAAATTTTTATTACAGGCTTCATAGAGGTAATATGTCACATGTCCAATTTTTTTGATTTTTTGCAATAGTAAAACTAATTTTAATAATTTAAAAAGATTTCATGCCATTTAACAAGAATTTCACTTTAACATGGTCCACAGCAAAACAGTCGATTCCAACAGTTCTAAAACATAAAAATAATAACCCTAATATCATGGAAATTTTTTGAAACCCTAACATGCAATGAATCTTTTTATTCAGAATTAAACATAATCATAACATGTTTATTTCATCAATACATAATTTATACTAAATAATATCGTGCTCAAAAAATTAACAAGACCTCATGATATGACCTACAGACCATACCTGAGAAACCCTAATTTTTACAGCATGTGCATGCATCCAAAAGTTTGGAATTTATCACACAGATATGACAAACAAGGTTCTGTGAAAATAGATGAACTTGACGGCAAGGGCCTTGCCATCAACATGGGTTAATAATACAAGATGTTGTCGTCAAACCTCATGTCTGTATAAGTGTAGAACGAACTCACAAAAAGAAGAGAATTGGGGGGTTCTAGGACACGAATAAAAATCTGTAAAATTTTTGAGACCTAAAGGACATGTCTAGGGATGTTAACCCTTGATTACTTGCCTGGAAATAATTCTAAGAAGATCAAATTTTGTTGAAGAAGCCCTCCTCAGCCAAGCCAAGAAGGTGGAGAATCCCCTCCCAAATCCGGTCTTTTTTTTGTTGATGCAGATGGATCTCCGGAGTTGAGGAAGATTCCTCAATAGTTGGAGCACCTCCCAGTTGAAGTAGATCGCCAGAAGACCTCCCCAATCGCCGGATCAAGCTTTGCAAAAGTTCTAGTTTTTTAAAAAGAAACCCTAGCTTTCCTCTCAACCCAAAGGTCTTAATCTGGGTGAAAACACTAGGTTTTTTAGGTTTAAGGGTCTGGGTGCACCTAGGATTAGGTTTTCATACTGTTGGGGATAGTTTCCTAATCAAGAACCCAGAGAAAATGCAGCTATTTTTAGATCTGGAATCACAACATAACTGGAGAAGTACACGACCACTTTTGTCACGCCCCGCCAATTTAGCAGCAGAATAAATCAGGGATACGTGAGCAAAGTATATAGTAGAGAGGAATGTACAACCGTTGAATGATTCAGAGCATCTAATGAACAATAATTGAGATAAACTCTTTATTCCATTATAAAATCACTAAGACTATTACAACCACTAATTTGGAGCTAATACATAGGGCTCAATGACATCATTACATTAGAAAAAAATCTATAGCAACAATTACTAGACTCCAATTATGCTAGGGTAACATGATCATTTGACTCCGGGTCGCTCATCACTCGGGTCTTGTCCCCTTCGTGTGTACAACGTCATCATCTATCTTACTTGAGACACAATAACAAATAACGAAGGGTGAGCGATAACGCCCAGTAGGACTTAAATCTCGTGAATCAAGCAGGCTTTAAGTAATTAACGCATTTATTGGCAGAGTAACTAACGATAGAGCGAGTCATGTAAAGTCTAGAAAGTAAGAGCACGAGTAACTAGCACATGAAGTAATTATGGTACAATGAATAAGATCAAGTCATGATAGAAAGCAATAACAACACGATGGCAATTAAGGTCAACATCAAGCAATAGCATGAAACATGTATAGCTAGGAGAGAAAAAGAAGTTGGCCATATAGGAAGTAAATTGCACTGTGATTGATTTTCTTATCAATCGAAATAGTATAGCACTTATGATTAACTTTCGTCAATCGAAATAGTAATGGCACTTTCGTTATACATAGATAGCCGAGAGAGAGTATAACACTTTGTCGTCAATAGACAATGAGAGAATATAGCACTTGGTTTGTCAATAGACAACGAGAGAATATAGCACTTTGTTTGATTGTCATAGATTAATCTTGATAGTATGGCACTTGGATGTAATGCCGACATCCTGATCATTTAACTCCCGCGGGCAAATGGCACTTTTGGGCGCTCTCCCCACGACCAGATCGGGCCCTATTACGCTGGCATTGGTCATTTTGTTTATCTTTAGACAATCAATTTAATGGCCAATAAAGAGTACCAAGAAATAGATAAGAGCACCAGAAGAATGGACGAGATAGTAGGGTGAACGTGAATAGATGAGCGAGTAGAGTATAGATGAGAGCTAGTGGACATTGCACGTAACACGTCGAGTAAACAGGCGATAGTAACAGTTGCACAACACCTGCACGTGGTGTTGGCAGTGAGGTGGAACTCACTACCTTTCCGCTGGCCATGTTATGCATAGGTCCAGAGGTCCGACGTGATTCAAGATAAGAGCGAACTTCTAATAGTCGTTTGGATCATGTTGATCCCTAAAGGGTATCATAGGCATTAGGGTACAACCAGCTCGTCGACCATGTAGGAATCCATGGACAGAGGAGACTTACAGAGGCCTTGAACAAAGACTCACTAGTCCGGCAGAAGGAATATCTGACGGAGAGTTCGTCCAAGTCAAGAGAGTGTGAATATAGAAACAAGTGCTTGACATTCTAGAGGAATTCTAGAACAGTGAAGCGTGGATAACGGTATTCACAAAACAACGCGAGAAAGAAAGACAAGTCTTATTTAAAGTATGGCAATTTAATTACATAAATTACCAGATACATTATGAATTATTTTCATGCCAAATTAAGCCATATTGGATGTTTCAAAGTGAGTGCAAGTGATATGAGAAAATCATGGACAAGATAGATCATGTGTTCAACTTGAATTAATTAAAATATATTCCATAATTGTAACTTCGTTTTTCTGTGTACAGGACAAATAATAGGACAGGGGGTGACTGTATAACAATAAGACTTGCAAAAAGTTAGGTTTTCATGCAAAAAACCAGATCGCGACGTACCCTAATGAGGGTCGCGACGGGATCAACTGAGATCGCGACGGGGTCTGGTATAGGTCACGACGGGCTTGTCGGATCGGGCAGGCAGGTCGCGACGGGGTCATATGATGGTCGCGACGGCCCTGTGAACGCAGCCTATCGGGCCGTCACGTTCAAAGGGTATGCGCCCTAGTCCGAATAGGGCAAGAACAGTGTATCGGATTGCAGGCCAGACTTACCATATTTGACACAGAATGATTTAGAAAATCATAACTAATTGTACAATCGATGAAAAATCATGAAACTAGTTGCAAATTGATCTAAACATGTATGGGTACTTGCAATAAATAGGAATCAAAAAACAAACAGGGTTTAGACATGCTTTAAACACAAGTACTCATAATGAACTTGCGACAGTACATAGTTGAGATTGTTGGATCAAAATGACACAATAGATGTCTTAGAGGGGGGTGAATAGGACGTCTTGCTTTTAAAAATTTGCTTCTGAAATTGCACAACACTAAATAAATTCGTTAGTACTTAGTGGGGTGTGTGTGATTCAAGTGTGAACTAGGCGGAAACAATCACTCAAGTATGCATAAGGATTTATCCTGGTTCAGCCTTCCTACATGGAAGTCCTACATCCAGTCCTCAAGCTAACCACTTAGAGATTTCCACTAATCTGCCAATAAATTGGCCTTCTCTCACCCTTGAGAGGAAACACAATCCCACATGCATCCAAGCAAGTCTTCCCAATAGGGGTACAACAACTGCCTTACACAAAGGCCTTCCCTGCATAGGAGGGGAAATGCATAACAACCTTCTGCAGGATTTACACAGGAAAACAATAAGGAGACACTTGTGTATTTGCCTCAGAGCTGAGCACAAACACACACTACATTCAGAAGGATTTTAACAGATAAGAAATCAAACTCAAATCCTATCTGAATGAGCAGGGTGGACTTCAGAGAATGACCAATTACAATTGCCACCTAGACACAAGACTTCTGAGAAAACTTAGAGAGCTTTAGAGAATTTCCACTAAAAAGGGGAGCTCTCAAACTTGGCTTGCAAGAAGGCTTGTGAGATTTCCTGGCTTAAGAAAATTGTAAGTATTTAGCTCACTAGAGTTGAATTGCACTTCATAACTCTGTGTATCCTTCTTTCAAACATTAGTCTTTTTTAAATAGCCTCAGAACATAGCCGTTTGAAAGATGGCCGTTGGAATTTGCCCATTTGAAGAGAGCTCTAGGATCCTTTGGATTTTTGCAAGGCTTGTTGTCCATGGGTCCTTCTGTCCTGCTTCTATCCAATGTCTTTAGACGAGGGTTGCAGCTTCACAGCTAGAAGATCAACTTCTCATTAATTGTACTATGAGGGTAGCATGCTGAAAATGTGCTTCAATAAATGTCTGCAGCAAAGACAAGACAAAAAGAAAGAGTATCTGTAACACCCTCCTCCGACTTCACACAAACACATACGTAACCCTTGATCAGAAGTGGGGTTACGCTGACAAACTTTCGTTATGGGTAGATATATCCGCGCTTTGCACAAAACTGGCAAACCATTCCACAAAGGTATCTTGGAACATATTATAATACACAAGGTCACAAATTGCTAACACTCATTATTTACAAAAGTCAAGTTTCTATTTCTATTTAATACATCAACAACTAAAAGAAACTATTAAAACTACAATATCCTTCTTCATCTCTTCGTCATCCGCAGCGGAAATAGGATTCACATGTAGCTGAGATTATACACACCTTCAATCTGAAAGGGTTGGAGGAAACAAAGGCATGAGTTGAAAGGACTCAGTAGGTATCAGTAAACATAGCATAGAAGTTTCATTTGCAGAGCTGAATGAATATTCAAATAGTGCATAAGTGGATCAAAACATAATTGCTCATGAATTTCATACTTAACAGAAACATATAGCTCAAATTGATTTCATAATGAGCTCCAACAAATCACAGAATAAAAGTCATATTTGTCTTTCAGAATTCAGACCATAACTTAATTTGGAAACAAATTCAACTGGCATCACTGCTCTCAAGAGGTTACTATATAGACGTAATATACCATCCTCAGTGCATAGGCGATTGCAGCACCTTAGATCTTGTTCATTGCGCAAGAACGGGGTATAATTATTTTATTACCCACCATCGTCGATTCCTTGACTTGGATTTACATACGTACAAACTGTCGCCCTCAGTTGATCACAAGTAGCTGGTGCTACTACAAGTGATCATAAACCCTCTTTGAAGAGAACACTGTCTTCAGATCATAAATTTCTTTTCATGAGCATAATAGAAATTGGAAATCTAAAGGAAGATTTGATTGAGAATCAATACAAATATCTTGGTGACAAAGTAGTTCATAGTTCAAGAATATGAGAAAGACAATTGGTTGAGATAAGATTATGACTGAAAGCCAATAACTTCAAAAGATTTAAATCACATAAGAACCCAAGCAAATGAGGGTCCACAATTGTCATCACAAGTATTCACATCTCATAAGGTTTTCAAACATATGAACTCTCAAGTGGTCAAGTTTTACAAACTTAGATACCGAATACTGAAGAATAGACTCAATCGGAGTATTATTCGTTATTGCTAACTTTAAGAATATCTTAAGGGAGATTAAGGTACATAATGTGCGTAAACATTGAGGTAGTATGACAATAAATACCAATGTAAATGAGAGGGTAACTTCCTTGGCTTTTAGGATGAAGTTCTAGCATGGATTTAGACATGAAATGGTGCAGAAATTCAAATCAGGGTTGCATCTGTCGACAGCCAAGAAGGGCTTGTCGACAGATGGCTGCTGACAGAACATTAGCTTGATGGACTGTGTGTATCTGTCGACAGCAACAAGATGGCTATTGACAGATGCACACAGTCCCAGTTAAACCAGAGTTCTGGCAGGCTAGTCTGTCGACAGCTATGAGCTGTCTGTCGACAGCCACCTGTTCTTCACTCATAAGGGACTATGAATGCACTCTAAACATGCTAACCGTTGAACCTATGAATCAAGACATGATGTATGTCAAATAGAAGAGTCTAATTGTATATCTCACAGTGGTTTATAGGCTAAACAAGAGACATGGAACAAGAGGGTTGCAATTCAAACTTGTCTAGCTAGAAACTAGACATAGTATAGTGTTAGAAGTGTGGTCTTGATAGCAATGGATTATTGGGAGATTCTTACAAGATGGACAGTAAAACACAAGATATTTAATGTTCCAAATCAAAGCTTGAGGTACAAACATCTGAATGGAAAGAATCATAATATTCTAAGATATCGAAATTTCTAGCAAAACTCTATAACATAAACATGGATCATGGGTGGAAGAAGAAGTTAAAAATCTACTTAAATTGTAATGGGAGTGAAGAAGCTCCTTGATAATTATATGATTCCAAAGGTAATAGGGAAAATCAAACGAAAGATTCTAAAAGTACAATCTCGTACACAGACTTAACCAAAAATGGTTACTGAGCTTGAAGGCAACTCATGTAAGGTTATGATCTTTCTAACCAGAGCAGTGGATAGAAGTATGAGGAGAAGATAGGAATCTACTTTTCCTCAAGGTAAACAAAATCCTTGAATACCTATAATCAACAGTGAACCAAAACAAGAAGAACTCTACAGATCATGGTACAAACAAGAGACATGGTTTCTACGAATGAGGAAACCATGAGCATGTACATAGGAAACTGAGAAGGATTCATGCAATGACACCTACTTGATCTGAAAGAGAACAAAAGTTCTTCTTCTTCTTATTTATATAGAGATCAACACAGCAACAAGATGAGGAAGTAAGAAGACTGCTGAAACAGGGACCTCGACAGCTATACCTCCAGCAAAAAGTGGCTCCAACGCATACAGCCCCAATAGCAATTCACCAACACCAGGCTTGTAACCACAGCAACAGCAGGACTAGGAAGAACAAAAGTGTTGGAAAGATGCATACGATGGGTGTTGGGAAGCTTATATAAGCTCCCAAGTTCCCCTACAAACTAGACACGTTGGCTATGGACGTGTCATGGTGTAAACCCCCTTAAACCATGTGAGGCCACCTATCTCATGCAACACACTCTTGGTTATAGGCAAGTAACCTTAATGTTAGCCCAACTTATGGATAAGCCTTATCCTAGTGTGTGTTGGCATTTCCTAAGCCTTACACGTAAGCATTTGAAATTCCCAGAAAAATCCTTACCGTAAATAGCCCATAAATCAGCTGGGCCAAAGAGCTTTATGTTTAGGTGTCCTAATGATATCCGTTTAACTTGAAATTTCAACCATAGACTAATAGGAAGTTTTTACAAATTGTCATGATTTTAGTTTTATTTTTAGAATTTATTTTTCGATGGGTGAAAAATCACCCGGAAAATAGTTGCGTCGACTTAATCCCAAAATCCGGTCGTCAAAAATTCCGAATAATTATATTTTTAATATCTCCACAATTTTCTAAGAATTATGGTGTTCTCAGATTTTATTTTCGTTACAGTTTTCCGGTGTCGCTCTGTCAGGGTGCGCACGACCGAAAGTAGTACCTGGGTATGATAAAGTGTCTTAAACATACCCTTAATCCTAAATATCACAATTTAAACCTAATCGGTTTGCATAAACAATAATTTCTAAGCAAATCATGGTATTTAAAATTTGAGGGTATTACATTTCTCCCCCCGTTAAAATAAATTTCATCCTCAAAATTGACAAAATTTACTTACCGAATAGTTGTGGATACTTTTCTTTCATTTGTTGCTCCAATTCCGACGTTTCTTCTTCGATGAACGCGCTTTTCCATAAGATCTTCACCATAGAAACTGCTTTATTTCTGAGGACTCGTTCTTTCCTGTCCAATATTTTCACTGGTTCCTCTTGTGCGATTAAATTTGGTTGTATTTCTGCATCTTCATAACTGATCACATGAGAGGGGTCCATTATGTATTTCCTCAACATAGATATATGAAATACATTATGAATGTGTGACCAAGAGGGCGGAAGAGCTAATTGGTATGCTACTTCCCCTATTCTTTGCAATATTTCAAAAGGTCCTACATATCTTGGACTGAGTTTTCCTTTCTTACCAAATCTCATGATACCTTTAATTGGAGAGATCTTTAGAAATACATGATCACCTATCTTAAACTCCAGTGGCCTTCTTCTTCTATCAGCATACTTCTTCTGCCTGTCTTGAGCTATTAATAATCTCTTCCTGATTACTTTAATCTTCTCTGAGCAGTTCTGAATTAATTCTGGCCCAATGAGACTCTTTTCTCCCACTTCTGCCCAACAGAGGGGTGATCTACATGGTCTACCATATAATGCCTCATATGGTGCCATTCCAATACTTGTATGGTAACTATTATTGTATGCAAACTCAATCAAGGGTAAGTAATCATCCCAGCTACCACGCCAATCCGAACTACAGACTCTTAGCATATCTTCGAGTGTTCGGATAGTTCTTTCTGATTGGCCATCGATTTGTGGATGATATGCTGAACTGAATTTTAATTGTGTACCCATGGCTGCTTGAAGACTTTTCCAAAATCTAGCAGTGAACCTTGGATCTCTATCTGAAATTATTGACAAAGGAATTCCATGAAGTCTCACTATTTCCTTTATATACAATTGAGCCAAATCTTCTAATGATTGTGTCTTTGTAATTGCTAGAAAATGTGCCGATTTAGTTAATCTATCCACAATTACCCAAATAGCATCATGCTTCTTCCTTGTCTTTGGCAAACCCATTACGAAGTCCATAGTTATTTGCTCCCATTTCCATATTGGAATTTCAATGAGTTGCATAGGCCCTGCTGGCTTCTGGTGCTCAGCTTTTATTTGTTGACATGTCAGACATTTACTCACAAATTTTGCTATGTCCTTTTTCATTCCATGCCACCAAAACTACTTTTTCAGATCCTGATACATTTTAGAGCTTCCAGGATGAATCGAATACTGAGATTTGTGTCCTTCCTTCAATAACTCACTTTTAGTTTCTTCATTCTCCGGTATGCATATTCTGTTTTGAAATCTAATTATTCCTAGGTTATCTTTGACATATCCTGGTTTGTTTACCATTTCTTTTAGTTTCTGATCTTGGTTCTGTGCTTCACCAATGTTATCTATCAGTGCCGACCTTACTGTTAATTGTGCCAATATCAGATTTTCTGCATCACACCTTGGTGAGTATTCGATCAAATCTGTCATTTCTTTCCATTGTTGGTGCAATTGTAATGCTCTTGATTTCTTTCTACTCAAAGCATCAACAACTACATTAGCTTTACCTGGATGGTAATTTACTGTAAAATCATAATCCTTAAAAGATTCTAACCATCTCCTTTATCTTAAATTCAGCTCTTTCTGAGAAAATATGTACTTTAAACTCTTGTGATCAGTATAAACTTCAAATTGTTCTCCATACAAATAGTGGCGCCAGATCTTTAAAGCATGTATGATTGCTGCCAATTCTAAATCATGAGCCGGATAATTCCTTTCATGATCTTTTAATTGTTTAGAGGCATAAGCTACCACTTTCCCATGTTGCATAAGAACACATCCAATTCCTCTTTGAGATGCATCCGTATACCCTATAAATCCTCCCGATCCTTGAGGTAAAGTAAGAACCGGAGCTGTGGTAAGCTTCCTTTTTAATTCTTGAAAACTGGCCTCACATTTCTCATTCCACACAAAAGGTATTTCTTTTCTGGTTAACTGAGTCAAAGGCATAGCTATAGAAGAAAAGCCTTCAATAAATCTCCTATAGTAACCAGCTAATCCCAAGAAACTTCGGATTTCTGATGGATTCTTGGGTCTTTCCAATTTAGAACTTCTTCAATTTTACTTGGGTCTACTGCCACACCTTTTCCAGAAATTACATGACCCAAAAATTTCACTTCCTTGAGCCAAAACTCACATTTACTTAACTTACCATACAATTGATGATTCCTTAAGGTTTGTAGTACAACTCTCAAATGTTCTTTGTGTTCCTCTTCATTAGATGAATATATCAACACATCATCTATAAATACCAGCACAAATTATCCAAATAAGGCTGAAATACCCTGTTCATCAAATCCATAAATACCGCAGGTGCATTAGTCAATCCAAATGGGAGTACTAAAAACTCATAATGTCCATATCTGGTTCTAAATGCTGTCTAGGAAATATCATCTTCTTTAACTCTCAATTGATGGTATCCCGACCTTAGGTCTATCTTAGAGAATATTTTGGCAGATCGAAGTTGATCAAATAAGTCATCAATTCTTGGTAATGGATATTTGTTCTTGATTATAACTTGATTCACCTTCCTATAATCAATACATAATCTGAGAGATCCATGTTTCTTCCTAAAAAATAATATCGGAGCTCCCCATGGTGATACACTTGGCCTAATAAAACCTTTGTGTAATAAGTCTTGCAACTGCTTCTTTAATTCTGTCAACTCAGCTGGTTCCATTCTATAAGGAGCTATGGATATAGGCAAAGTTCCAGGTAAAAGTTCAATGGTAAAGTCAATTTCTCTAATTGGAGGTAATCCAGATAAATCATTAGGAAAGTCATCTGAAAATTCTTTTACAACATCGATATCTTGAACTGATACCTGTTTATGCTCATTTGATATGGCCATCACACTTGCCAGATAACCTGACAAGCATTTCTTAGCCATTTCATGGCTTTAAGTGCTGATATAGTCTTCTTGTTTCTATTATTCTTTGGACATGTATAGCTGAAATCTGCTAATCCCGACCTTTTAAATGTTAAGACTTTCTTATGGCAATCTAATACGGCATGATTTTCTGCTAACCAATCCATTCCCAATATAATGTCAAAATCTTGCATGTTATACAGTACATATACATATGTGGTAAGTTCATGCTCTCCTATTTTCAAATTTACTTCAGGGATAAAAGAGGTAAGTGTAGCTATTTGGCCAGTAGGACAGTCAAGTATCATGCTTCCTACTAATTTCTCTGGTTTCCGAGACATAGAATTAACAAATACCCGAGAAATAAAAGAGTGTGTAGCTCCAGGGTCAAATAACACTCTAGCATACATATTTTCGGTTAGGAGAATACCTTCAGCTACAGTAGGGGTGTCCTAGGCTTCTTCCTTCGTCAGAGCAAGGACTCTAGCTGCTCCTTTAGGTGGTTGTCTTGGGGCTTGCTGGAAGTAAGGTTGTGGCTTTTGCGCTTTTGACTGGTCTGCTTTGTGTGGACAGTCCTTAATCATATGCCCCTTCTGACCACATCCATAACATTTCCCTGCTACTTTCCAGCACTCATTACCAGGGTGTCTTCCTCCACATTGAGCGCACACGGGCCAATTCTTTTTCTGTTCTCCCTGCTGCTTGGTTGAATCAGCCTTTTCGCTTCTGACCCTCCGTTTCCTTGTTATACACATTTTTCTTCTTACCCCCATTGGTTTCTTTGTTTTTCATATACTCCTCAAACTCAGATTCCACTATAAATGCAGTCTTCAGTGCCATAGCCATATTCTGGGGATCTAGTGGAGCTACCCTGCTCCTCACACCGGGTTTCAATCCTCTCACAAACTTCTTTACCCTTCTGATTTCATTGTCACAAATATGAGTTGCATACTTTTCTAGTTCAGTGAATTTGGTCTCATATTCTGCCACAGTCATGTCTTTTTACTCCAACTGCAAAATTCCACTTCTTTCCTATCCTTGACATGTGGTGGAGTGTATTTCTCATACAGTTCTCTTAGGAACTCTTCCCAACTAATATTATCCCTTCTATTTCTAAATGTATTTCTAATGGCAAATTGCCACCATTCATCTGCTCCATCCTGTAGCATGTAAGTCGCCAATGTGACTTTGTCTTCTTCTTCGCATCTTATGGCCTTAAATATCTTTTCCATCTCTCTAGCCCATCCTTCCACAACCTCAGGTTCGCCATTTCCTTTAAAAGCTGGAGGTCCCATCTTCTTAAATTTTTCTAACAAAGATGTTCCAGAAATCCTTCCTCCATTCATGTCCTGTTGGTTCTTCATTAGTGTTTGCACTAACCCCTGAAATGACTGCATAAATGTAGCAAAATCAGGAGTCCCAGTACTTCCTTCTTGAGAATTTCCAGCCAATGGGACATTGTGTACTTCCTCCCTAGAGCTTTCCTCATGCCTATCCTCACTGGATGTGTCGATAGCTTTCCCTTTGTCTGCCATTTCCTGGAACACCATCAAACACATCCAATTAATTCATACTAACTACTTAAATTTTGTTAGAACCAAAATGATCTTTAAAGATTCTAGAATACACACAAATATTTTATTTATTTCCTTTGTGAAAATGGTCACAGAGATATCTATCACCCATAACCTTGCTCTGATACCACCTCTGTAACACCCTCCTCCGACTTCACACAAAGACATACGTAACCTTTGATCGGAAGAGGGGTTACGTTGACAAACTTTCGTTATGGGTAGATATATCCGCGCTTTGCACAAAACTGGCAAAACATTCCACAAAGGTATCTTGGAACATATTATAAAACACAAGGTCACAAAGTGCTAACACTCATTATTTACAAAAGTCAAGTTTTTTTTCTACTTAATACATCAACAACTAAAAGAAACTGTTAAAACTACAATATCCTTCTTCATCTCTCCGTCATCCGCAGTGGAAATAGGATTCACATGTAGCTGAGATTATACACACCTTCAATCTGAAAGGGTTGGAGGAAACAAAGACATGAGTCGAAAGGACTCAGTAGGTATCAGTAAACATAGCGTAGAAGTTTCATTTGCAGAGCTGAATGAATATTCAAATAGTGCATACATGGATCAAAACATAATTGCTCATGAATTTCATACTTAACAGAAACATATAGCTCAAATTGATTTCATAATGAGCTCCAACAAATCACAGAATAAAAGTCATATTTGTCTTTCAGAATTCAGACCATAACTTAATTTGGAAACAAATTCGACAGTCATCACTGCTCTCAAGAGGTTACTATATAGACGTATTATACCATCCTCAGTGCCTAGGCGATTCCAGCACCTTAGATCTTGTTCATTGCGCAAGAACGGGGTATAATTATTTTATTACCCACCATCGTCGATTCCTTGACTTGGATTTACATACGTACAAACTGTCGCCCTCAGCTGATCACAAGTAGCTAGTGCTACTACAAGTGATCCTAAACCCCTCTTTGAAGAGAGCACTGTCTTCAGATCATAAATTTCTTTTCATGAGCATAATAGAAATTGGAAATCTAAAGGAAGATTTGATTGAGAATCAATACAAATATCTTGGTGACAAAGTAGTTCATAGTTCAAGAATATGAGAAAGATAATTGGTTGAGATAAGATTATGACTGAAAGCTAATAACTTCAAAAGATTTAAATCACATAAGAACCAAAGAAAATGAGGGTCCACAATTGTCATCACAAGTATTCACATCTCATAGGTGTTCAAACATATGAACTCTCAAGTGGTCAAGTTTTACAAACTTAGATACCGAATACTGAAGAATAGACTCAATCGGAGTACTATTTGTAATTGCTAACTTTAAGAATAACTTAAGGGAGATTAAGGTACATAATGTGGGTAAACTTTGAGGTAGTATGACAATAAATACCAAGGTAAATGAGAGGGTAACTTCCTTGGCTTTTAGGATGAAGTTCTAGCATGGATTTAGACATGAAATGGTGCAGAAATTCAAATCAGGGCCGCACCTGTCGACAGCCAAGAAAGGCTTGTCGACAGATGGCTGCTGACAGAACATTATCTTGCTGGACTGTATGTATCTGTCGACAGCAACAAGATGGCTGTCGACAGATGCACACAGTCCCAGTTAAACCAGAGTTCTGGCAGGCTAGCCTGTAGACAGCTATGAGCTGCCTGTCGACAGCCGCCTATTCTTCACTCATAAGGGACTATGAATGCACTCTAAACATGCTAACCATTGAACCTATGAATCAAGACATGATGTATATCAAATAGAAGAGTCTAATTGTATATCTCACAGTGGTTTATAGGCTAAATAAGAGACATGGAACAAGAGGGTTGCAATTCAAGCTTGTCTAGCTAGAAACTAGACATAGTATAGTGTTAGAAGTGTGGTCTTGATAGCAATGGATTATTGGGAGATTCTTACAAGATGGACAATAAAACACAAGATATTTAATGTTCCAAATCAAAGCTTGAGGTACAAACATCTGAATGGAAAGAATCACAATATTCTAAGATATCGAAATTTCTAGCAAAACTCTATAACATAAACATGGATCATGGGTGGAAGAAGAAGTTAGAAATCTACTTAAATTGTAATGGGAGTGAAGAAGCTCCTTGATAATTATATGATTCCAGAGGTAATAGGAAAATCAAACGAAAGATTCTAAAAGTACAATCTCGTACACAGAGTTAACCAAAAATGGTTACTGAGCTTGAAGGCAACTCATGTAAGGTTATGATCTTTTTAACCAGAGCAGTGGATAGAAGTATGAGGAGAAGATAGGAATCTACTTTTCCTCAAGGTAAACAAAATCCTTGAATACCTATAATCAAAAGTGAACCAAAACAAGAAGAACTCTACAGATCATGGTACAAACAAGAGACATGGTTTCTACGAATGAGGAAACCATGAGCATGTACATAGGAAACTGAGAAGGATTCATGGTATGACACCTACTTGATAGGAAAGAGAACAAAAGTTCTTCTTCTTCTTCTTTATATAGAGATCAACACAGCAACAAGATGAGGAAGCAAGAAGACTGCTGAAACAGGGACCTCGGCAGCTACACCTCCAGCAAAAAGTGGCTCCAACTCATACAGCCCCAATAGCAATTCACCAACACCAAGCTTGTAACCACAACAACAGCAGGACTAGGAAGAACAAAAGTGTTGGAAAGATTCATACGATGGGTGTTGGGAAGCTTATATAAGCTCCCAAGTTCCCCTGCAAACTAGACACGTTGGCTATGGACGTGTCATGGTGTAAACCCCCTTAAACCATGTGAGGCCACCTATCTCATGCAACACACTCTTGGTTACACGCAAGTAACCTTAATGATAGCACAACTTATGGAGCCTTATCCTAGTGTGTGTTGGCCTTTCCTAAGCCTTACACGTAAGCATTTGAAATTCCCATAAAAATACTTGCCGTAAATAGCCCATAAATCAGTTGGGCCAAAGATCTTTATGTTTAGGTGTCCTAATGATATCCGTTTAACTTGAAATTTCAACCATAGACTAATAGGAAGGTTTTACAAATTGTCATGATTTTAGTTTTATTTTTAGAATTTATTTTCCGATGGGTGAAAAATCGGCCGAAAATAATTGCGTCGATTTAATCCCAAAATCCGGTCGTCAAAAATTCCGAATAATTATATTTTTAATATCTCCACAATTTTCTAAGAATTATGGTGTTCTCAGATTTTATTTTCGTTACAGTTTTACGGTGTCGCCCTGTCAGGGTGCGCACGACCGAATGTAGTACCTGGGTATGATAAAGTGTCTTAAATATACCCTTAATCCTAAATATCACAATTTAAACCTAATCGGTTTGCATAAATAATCATTTCTAAGCAAATCATGGTATTTAAAATTTGAGGGTATTACAGTATCTCCATACCTTTGAGGTAGGTGAGTTAGAGAGGAAAAAGAAAAGGCATGGAAACCTCGTATAGGCATGCTTTCTGACAGAAAAGAGGGGACAGACAGTTGCATGAAAAAAGGAAAAGCATGGGTCTGTCAGTGGTAGGTGTACTCTGTCAGATACCATGCGCCTGAAATACAATAAATGCAATATCTCTTCTGTATCCACAAAATCCGGATCATTTTCATCAAGCAGACAACTTAGTTTGAATAAAGAGTTGCAGAAATAATCTAAACATTTTTTTGGATGAATAGTTTAAGTATAATATGATTTACCTTGTCAGAAAAATAATAATAAAATAATGATATTTTGATGGATCAGTAAAATATTTGATCATTGAAAAGTTTATTAGAAATAATGTCAAAAGATAGTTGGGAAACAAGATTACACTAATTGTTGAACTGGAAGGTTCAAAGAAACACAAAACTGATAGTGAAGTTGGATACAAAGGAATATGCAATTCGACTTTGGAAGTTGAAGAAATGATTCAACTTCAGTAGAATACAAGTCGGGAATGAAAAGAATGATTCGACTTTGGTAAAGACTATAATTCGACTCTAGAAGTCGGAGTTGAAACTAGAATAATTCGACTATTAGGATTTGACTTCTAATGAAATGAAGGCAAATCACTTTAGCAGTCGGATACTGAGGAATTAGAGTTCTGAAGCATTCGACTGTTGGAGTCGAGGATGATAATCGGATTATACAGATAAATTTTATGAAGTATTCGACTGTATAAGTCGGAGTTGACAGTCAAATAATGTATAGAGGAGTGGACTTAGAATATTTTTGGGTGGTTTTGACTTCGATTCTGAAGGAGTCAGAGTTCGAGTCTCATGTCGGATTCAGTATGACATAGGGAGAGTCTACGGACTTAGAAAAATCTTGAGATGGAGTTTGTCAACTATATATATATATATATATTTATTTATATATATATTTCTTGTCATATGTAATGATATATTTTCTATGTAGAAAGTCTATTTAAAAGTTTTGTCATAGCAAAAACATGATATATGCTAAGTCTACAAAATCTTAGATTTTCTTAGGGGTAGTTGCTCAACAATTCTCCCCTTTTTTGTTAATGACAAAAATCTTTGAATAGACAGTAAAAATAAATTGAGATGAATATATATATATTTCTGGAGAGTCGATTTAGCACGATTTAGCAATTTGTTGTTACTGCTTTCTCCCCCTTTGTGGCATTAACATAAAAGGTAAAAACAAAACACAAGAGAGATATGAATAAGCAAGTAAGAAGGATCATAAACTGTATTCAAAAATTGAAATTAAGTACATGACAGAGTATTTAAGACTTTGACAGGGAACTTGGCAGATAAGTAGCGGGGAATCTGATCAAAATAGGGCTTGAGAAGATCCCAAAGCTTCTGCTCATTTTCATAGAAGAAGTTTTCAAATAAACTTCCATCGATATTGTAGGTAGGACTGATGGAGGCAGCTTTCTATGAGATTTGATATGGCGCTTATGGTACCAAGAAAGCTTGTTGAGGTAGGCTCGCCGGCTCAGAAGAAATTTAAGGTGAACAAACTTCCTAGAGGCTGCTAGATGAAGAAAATCATGTACTGTAATATTCCAGTGCAAGTCTCGGGACACAGCTACTTTCTTAGCCAGATAATATACTAGATACCTTTGCTGCCACTTAGGACCAATGATCTTCTTCAAATCCTTATAGCTTTTGGACAGATACTCGTAGGGGGAAAGCTTCATTTTTTCACAGGCTGCATGGTCTACAGGGTAAGCTGCTTCCCATTGATCTAAAGAGAACCTCTCAGATTCAGCAAAACAAAGCTGGAAATCTATCAGGTGATGAGAGTTCTTGGAAAGTTGTAGAAATACAAATCACTGAAAGGACAATTTCAGTTTGTACTTGATGTTGAATCTGGTAGCAATCCGGATGTGCCTGTTAAAAACTGGTTCAGTAAAATCTTTTCTAGATGCAATGGCACCTACAAAGGATGGATACAACTCGAATGGCAATGCTACAGTCATGGAGGGATTGATTTCTCTTTGACCTTTAAGCAAGTTCTCCCATTGGCCTTTGGACACATCATGCAGTCCCAACTTCAATCTGGCAAATTAAACTCTTTCATTTTGGTGAACATGGCCTGAGAGTCTTGGATGAGGAGTCCAAACAAGTCATAGTACCTCAGATTCATGTGGGATGAATATCCAAAATTTGGTTCGGATTGGGTTTCCTGATATTTGGCTGCTTCTCCTGGATAGAGATCAAGGAATTCTTTAGGATTTAGGCTATGGAATTTTAGAGAGATAAGTTGGAGTTCAGCCAATGTGACTTGGGTGGAGCGAATAAGAGTAGGAAGCCAGTGTTCAAATGTAAAACCTGGCATCTCATGAACTTGCAACTTCCTATGTAATAGATAATTCTCTGAACAGGTTCATGTAGTGTTCAGAGTGGTAGATGAAGGCATACCAAAAAGGAGGAAGAAGCTTTGCTGGGTTGTCCTTCAACTGAGGCCCACTTGAGGATGAGAGTGAATGCTAGGAAGAATTTCAGACAGCTCAAGAAAGGATTTTCTGGTTGCTGATTTTGAAGCAGGGGAAGACAAGAAAAGAAATGTGCAGGTTGTGTATAGAGAGGGAATATGTACCTTGGAAGGTTTGATTGGTATTTCGTAGGATAAATTTTGAATTTAACCTTCTCAGGGGCAAGTGGTTCTTTGGAATAGATGCAAGTGGAGGAGGATCCGAAGAGGTGGAATGTGAGGAAGTTCAGTAGTGGAAGGAGTGGGTGCTGAGGGTGCAGTAGGTTGGGATGAGATGGTGTGGGCTCTTTAGGCTCTAGAGGAAGTCTACAAAGGGAGTTGGAATAGGTAGAGTTGGCCTAGAAGGAGAAGGGAAGACAAGGTTACCATTTTTTATCAGTCTTCACATCACTTTCCTCTTAAAGGTCTTGATTTTATGAGAGGACTTTAGGGGTCTCTTGGCCTTAGACTTCTGCTGGGATTCTTGCTCCTTCTAAGACTTCTCAACTGCTGCTGCTGCTGGAGGCACTACTGACTCTTACTGCTATTGCTGAAACACCACAATGGCTAGTTGTGGCTCTGGGTCTTGCTCTTTCTGGTGCTCAGGTTGCTTCTTAGATAAATGTTCTAACTGTTGGGATTGATGCTTTTCTGGCTGTTGCTGCTCTGCCTGTAACTCAGGCTCTTGCTCTGCAGACTCTTGCTCTTGAACCTGAGGCTCTTCTTGCAGCAAATCCGGTTCTTGAACTTGTTCTTACTGCTGATGAAGGGAGGATGACCCTGATGGTTGAGAAGTGACCTGTTGGCACACCAACTGAAGCAAAAGATCCTTCATTTGCTTAACTTCATCGGTCAAACTGTCAAACTTGACATCAATAAATTCAACCTACATCTGATGAACTTATAAATTTTCTTGTTGCTTGTTCAAAATTTCCAAAATGGTGTGCAGGCTGTTGCTACTCTCCCCCCTGAGACCTTGGCCGGGTCTCAAACTAAGAAGGGAAGGAATGATGTTCCCTTTCCTCAAATTCATGTTCCATTGGGGTTGATGCAGGGACATCATCACATGCTACCACTTTTCCTCTAATGTCTCTTAAGACTTCATCTATAGTTTCTTCAGGAGCATCTGGTTCAGGAAGGGAGGAGGAAACATGAGGGAGTTCTTCTTGTTATAGAATTTGAACTGAGGCATCTGTTCTGACTTGTTCTTATGCTTCTTCTTGTTGATGAGATACTTGAGAGGATGAGGGAATAAGAGGCTCATAAGCGAACATTTCATGAGTACACTCAGGTACAGAATCCTTCATCCATAAATTTTGCCTTTTGCTCACCAAGGTGTAATGACTTCTTCTCAAGGTAGAAATGCCAATTTTCTCCTTGATTCCAATAGTGATTTCTTTACTTAAATCCACTGAGAACCTTTTAAAAATCAAGGTAAGAAGAGGTCTATAAGGAAGGGACTCCTACAGATCTTTTGAAGCGATCATCTTTTCCAAAATAACTGCGGCCAGATTTACTCTATGCCTCTGAATGGCCCAAAATAACAAATTTCCATCCCTGGAGGTTATGGATGAATGGGTTCCTGCCCTTGGAGTCACAATATTTGAGATAATTGAATGGAGGAGTGTCTTTTCCACTGACAGTTCATTTACTAGAAGACCTTTCTTGCTGACTGTTCCCAGACTGCCAATAATCCCCAATTTCTACTTTTCTAAAGGAACGACCTCACTAAGCTTGTGTCCGGATTTTGCACATTCTAAAATCTCTACCAACAGCTCTTTAGACACAGTGATCTTGGTCCCTTTGACAAATATTGACGCTGAGTTTTTAGAGGATACTTGAAGGGAAACACAGAAAGCTTTAATGGCGCTTTCTACAGGGGGTTCAGAAATCTGACAAAGCTTGGTCTAGCCCATAGCATCTAGGGTTTCTTCTACCCAAGACAAACTACCATTCAAATGGGAGAAGTCTACCACTTTCCCTGGAGATAGGAACCTTAGCAAGACGTTGAAGTTTCTCAGGAGTCAACTGGGCATCTTCCAGAGCCCTAGGTGAAGTCATCTAGATAGAAGGAAGTGGAGAGGACTTAGGGAACTATCAAGGAAGGAGGAAAACACAGTAAGGAGTTTAAGAAACCTACCTTTCTTCAGGAAAATGGAGATTTTGAAGTTTGCCCAGAAGACCTTCGCCGGAGACAGTAATGTCGCGAAGAGGAGGAAGAAGACAAGGGAGTTGGAGAGGAAGTTTGAAAAGGGTGTCTTCGTATAGGGAAAGGGTTTTCTTAGATAAGGAGAGAAAAAGTAACTGACAAGAGATTTCAGAGTGAACGAACGAGATTAATTGATTTGACCGTTTCATCATAAATGCGTTCGTTTAAAAAATTAGTTTCAGTTATACAATTTTTAATTGAAAGCACCTTTTCAAACATTAACATAGTAATCGAATTGTGAATCCGACTTTGCAAGTCGAACGCACAAAGAATACATGAGTCGTATTGTGTCTCCGACTTCACAAGTCGCAGTGCTGAGATTTAGAAATTTTCAAAAGAGGGTTTTCACAGATAATCCAAAAATGAGATATTTCACAGCAGTTTCTTATCATACAGTTCAATCATCATTTTAATTTGGCAATTTAATCAGGATTACACATACCTATTTCTATTCTAATAGATGTGAATCTATCCTCAGAAAGTGGTTTGGTAAAAATATGAGCTAGTTGATTTTCAGTAGATACAAATTCAAGTGAAATATTGTCATTACTTACATGGTCCCTGATGAAGTGATGTCTAACCTCAATGTGCTTTGTTCTTGAGTGCTGGATAGGATTCTTGGTCAAGTTTATTGCGCTTGTGTTGTCATACAGCATTGGAATTTCTTGGAGTTGATGACCATAGTCTTCCAATTGGTGTTTGATCCACAAGAGTTGAGTACAACAACTTCCAGCTGCAATGTATTCAGCTTCTATAGTGGATAAAGCCACTAAATTCTACTTCCTGGAAGACCAAGATATCAAGCACCCTGCAAGAATTTGACAAGTACCACTGGTGCTTTTCCTATCTATTTTGCATCCAGCATAGTCAGCATCACTATATCCAATTAACTTGAAATATGTACATCTGGGATACCATAATCCTAATTTATTGGTATTTATAAGATATCTAAAATTTCTTTTAACAGCATGAACATGAGATTCTTTTAGATCAGCTTGAAATCCTGCACATAAACAAACACTAAACATTATGTCTAGTCTACTTGCAGTAAGATAGAGCAGTGATCCTATCATTCCTCTATAGATCTTTTGATCTACCTTTTTACCAAGAGGATCACTATCTAACTAATACCTGAGCTCATGGGTGTTCTTAATGGCTTACACTTGTCAAAACTATACTTAGAAAGTAAATCTGAAATGTATTTGGTTTGACAAATGTGTTTCCTTCCTTGGTCTGCTTGATTTGCAATCCAAGAAAATAATTAAGCTCACCCATCATGCTCATTTCAAATTCACTTTGCATTAGATTTTCAAAGAACTTACAAAGTGATTCATTAGTAGAACCAAAAATAATGTCATCAATATATATTTGTACAATTAAGATTCCATCTGAGAATTTCTTTATAAATAGTGTGCTAGCCACTTTACCTCAAACAAAATCATGTGATATAAGATAAGCACTTAATCTTTCATACCAAGCTCTTGGAGCTTGTTTCAGACCATACAGTGCTTTCTTTAAGCAGAAAACATGATTAGGATATTTAGTATCTTCAAAACCTGGTGGTTGCTCAACATATACTTCTTCTTTAATAAAATAATTCAGAAAAGTACTTTTGACATCCATCTGAAATAAATTAATATTAAGAGAACATGCATATGCTAATAAAATTCTGATTGCCTCTAATCAAGCTATTGGAGCATAGGTTTCATCAAAATCTATGCCTTCCTATTGGGAATATCCTTGAGCTACAAGTCTGGCCTTGTTCCTAGTGATTACTCCTGATTCATCCATCTTGTTTCTGAAAACCCATCTAGTTCCAATGACTGGATGGTCAGAAGGTCTAGGGATAAGAGTCCATATTTGGCTACGTTGGAACTGATTAAGTTCTTCTTGCATAGGAAGGATCCAAGATTCATCACACAGTGCATCATCGATTGTCCTAGGCTCAATTTGAGAAACTAAAGTAGAAAAGTCACAAGGAACTTGCATACCTCTTGTTCTCACCCTATCTTGAGGATTACCTATGATGTTTTCCCTTGATGATCTCTATGATACCTTAGTTCTCAAGGTAGTCCTTCTTGTGGTTCTTCTAGCTGTTGAAGATCTTCTAATGGAGGATCTTCCTTTTCTTCTTCAAGAGAGAGGTTCTTTCTAGATCCCTGCACAAATCTTCAACACACTCTTCTTCTTTTTCTATTTTTTTAGTAGAAGGGTTAGTTTCATCAAATAAGATATGTACAGATTGTTCTATAGTTAATGTTCTTCTATTGAAGACTTTGTAACCCCTAGGCTTTGAAATATATCCTAACAGAAATCCTTCATCACTTTTAGCATCTAATTTTCCTAAGCTATCATTACCATTATTTAAGATAAAACACTTACAGCCAAAAGTCGAAGATGACTGATGTTGGGCTTCTTTTCTGTATAAAGCTCATAAGGGGTCTTCTTTAGAATGGGCCTGATCTTGCACCGGTTCATGATGTAGCCTGTATTGATTGTCTCTGCCCAGAAGTTTCTTGGTAAATTGTATTCGTTCAGCACAGTTCTGGCCATATCTAGCAGTGTTCTATTTTTTCTTTTCTGCTACTCATTCTGTTGAGGTGTCCTTGGTGCTGAAAAGTTGTGTTCAATTCCATTGTCTTAACAGAATTTCATAAACTCTTCATTCTTGAATTCTCCACCATGATCAGGTCTGATACTTATAATCTGGAATTTCTAGTTTTTCTGTACTACCTTGCTGAATTTCAGAAATGCTTGAAAGGTCTCTGATTTGGCTTCTAGGAAAGACACCCAAGTATATCTTGAGTAGTCATCAACTATCACATAGCCATATACCTTTCCTCCAAAGCTGACTGTCCTTATAGGTCCAAACAAATCCATGTGAATTAACTCCAAAGGTTTGGAAGTTGTAACAATTGTGTTGGACTGAAATGAAGTCTTGGTTTGTTTTTCTTTTGCACATGCTGAACAAATTCCAGATTTCTTTACTTTCATCTTTGAAAGACCTTCAACTAGATTATGCTTTATCAATTTCTTGATGACTGAAGTGCTTACATGACCTAGTCTTCTATGCCACAAATCAGACTCTTCACTTTTGCTAGTTGCAAGACATAAATTCACTTCTTTCAATTCTTCTAATTGTAAAGTGTAAAACTTCTTCACTCTTTGGGCTTCGAACACTATTTTGTTGTCTTTCTGAATAACACACTTATCATTATAAAAATTGACTTAATGCCCTTTATCACACAACTGACTGATGCTTATCAGATTATGCTTCAAACCTTCTACATACATGACATCTTCAATTAGGTTCTTTTCCTTAGTGCCAATTGTCCCACATCCTAACACTTTTCCTTTTCCATTATCACCATAAGTGACTTGACCAATTTCATCTCTAAAAGTTGTCAATAGCTTCCTATCTCCTATTATATGCCTTGAGCATCCACTATTCAAGTACCATTTGGATGCCCTCAGCCGATCCTGCAAATAAAGCTAAGTTGTAACTTTTGGTACCCAAATTTTCTTGGGTTCTAGTGGTGCATGTGCTAACGGTGTGTCCTAATTGATTACAATGACTATAGCATAAATCAAAAGCATTCTTCATATGTGCAATGTTGTTGAATTTTTGTTTTTGTCTGTACACATGCTGATTTACCTTTTTAGGATTTTTAATTCCTTTTTCTGCTACAAATTTTGGGGTTGGATACACTCTGGGCTGAACAATAACTTCTTCATTTAATGGGGGTGTGTATCCTAATCCATATTTTTTCTTTCCTGTTCTAGAACCTTTTATATTAACAAACAAGGAGGTTTTACACTTAGAAATCTTTTTTTTAGTAGCTTTCAGGTAATTATTCTCCCCTTGCAATTTTTCTTCATCATTAAGTTCTTTAAGGTTTGATTCCATTTCCAAAATCTTACTATTTTTTCTTTAAATCTTCGCACAGCAATTCATTAGCTCTTTTGGTTTCACCTAAACTTTTACTTACCTTTCTGCTTCATTTTTTAGAAAGGTGTTGGCCTTTTCCTGGTTTAGTAGGTTTAGTTTAACTACCTTCATTTGTTTTACTACTATTTTAAATTTTTCATAGAGTTCATTAAAGGCATTTTCAAGGCTATCAGAATCCGATTTAGAACAAGAAGTAATGGAAGTTTCTGAATTTACCTGCTTTAGTCCTGCCATGAGGGCTAGGTTTGCCTTTTCTTCCTCTTCAGATTCCGAGCTTGAGGATTCTAAACTGGTAGCTTCTTCGTTGTCTCATGTTGCTACCATTGCTTTCCTTTTGTATTTTCTAAATCTCTTTTCTTTGCCTTTCTTCTTGTCAGATCTTTCTACTTGATCCTTTTCCTTTAGCTTGGGACATTCGATTTGTAATGTCCAGGTTGGTTGCACTCATAGCAAGTTGGCTCCTTCTTCTTATCTTTCTTGAAAATCGTTTTGAGCCAAACTTCTTCTTCTTTGCAAGGATTCTCTGCAACTTTCTTGAAAGCATAGCCTCATCATCATTGTCATCTTACTTTTCTTTAGAGCCTTCAGATGAAGAGGAATCTGCAATCTTCAAAGCATTTGACATTTTCTTTTTCGAAGAATTTTCAAAAAACCTTTCCATATTAATTTCATTAGCCATGAGGGATGCTATTAGTTTATCAGTAGACAATTGTGTTAAATCATGGGCTTCCTCAATGCTGTGACTTTAGGAGTCTAGACATTAGTTAGAGATCTTAGTATCTTTCTAACTGTTTCTTCATTTGTTAGGACTTTACCTAAAGAGCTTAATCCTACAATTATATTTGAGAATCTGTTATACATTTGAGTTATGTTCTCATTAGGGAGCATTTTAAACTGTTCATATTGGGATACAAGTATATCTATCCTAGTTTGTTTAAACCTATCAGTACCTTCATAAGTTACTTGATGTTTATCCCACATTTTTTTTGCTGTTCTACAAGCTGAAAGTCTGTTAAATTCTCTTTTAGATAATGCACAGCAGAGATAATTTTTAGCTTTGTAGTTTAATGACATATTTCTCTTATCTACTATATAAAGACCAGAAGAAGAAGATTCACCAAGGATTTAATAATCACCTTGTTCTATTATCTTCCATAAGTAGAAGTCAGTACCTCTGATGAAGCACTCCATTCGCACCTTCCAGTATTGATAGTCTTCACCATCAAAGAATGGTGGCAATGTAACAGATTGGCCTTCATAGTTGTGAGCTCGTATGCCATTTCTTCTCAAATCTTTTGGATTCTTCGGAGAAGACCTCGCTTTGATACCACTTGTTGGATCGAAATGACACAATAGATGTCCTAGAGGGGGGTGAATAGGACTTCTTGCTTTTAAAAATTTGCTTTGAAATTGCACAACACTAAATAAATTCGTTAGTGCTTAATGTGGTGTGTGTGATTCAAGTGTGAACTAGGCGGAAACAATCACACAAGTATGCACAAGGATTTATTCTGGTTCAGCCCTTCCTACATCCAAGCCTGAAGCCAACCAGTTTAGATTTCCACTAATCTGCCAATAAATTGGCCTTCTCTCACCCTTGAGAGGAAATACAATCCCACTTGCTCCAAAGCAAGTCTTCCCAAACAGGGGTACAACAACTGCCTTACACAAAGGCCTTCCCTGCACAGGAGGGGAAATGCAGAACAACCTTCTATAGGATTTACACAGGAAAACAATAAGGAGACACTTGTGTATTTGCCTCAGAGCTGAGCACAAACACACACTAAATTCAAAAGGATTTTAATAGATCAGAAATCAGACTCAAATCCTATTTGAATGAGCAGGGTGGACTTCAGAGAATTTATGCTGAAAAGGGGAGCTCTCAAACTTGGCTTGCAAGAAGGCTTGTGAGATTTCTTAGCTTCAGAAAATTGTAAGTATTTAGCTCACTGGAGTTGAATTGCACTTCATAACTCTGTGTATCCTTTTTTCAAACTTCAGCTTCTTTTAAATAGCTTCAGAACATAGCCGTTTGAATGATGGCCATTGGAATTTGCCCGTTTGAAGAGAGCTCTAAGATCCTTTGGATTTTTGCAAGGCTTGTTGTCCATTGGTCATTCTGTCTTGCTTCTTTCCAATGTGTTTAGACGAGGGTTGCAGCTTCACAGCTAGAAGATCAATTTCTCATTAATTGTACTGTGAGGGTAGCATGCTGAAAACGTGCTTCAATAAATGTCTGCAGCAAAGACAAGACAAAAAGAAAGAGTATCTCCATACCTTTGAGGTAGGTGAGTTAGAGAGAAAAAGAAAAGGCATGGAAACCTCGTATAGGCATGCTTTCAGACAGAAAAGAGAGGACAGACAGTTGCATGAAAAAGGTAAAGCATGGGTCTGTCAGTGGTAGGTATACTCTGTCAGATGCCATGCACCTGAAATACAATAAATGCAATATCTCTTCTGTATCCACAAAATTTGGATCATTTTCATGAAGTAGACAGCTCAGTTTGAATAAAGAGTTGCCGAAATAATCTAAACAATTTCTTGGATGAATAGTTTAAGTATAATATGATTTATCTCTGTCAGAAAAATAATAATAAAATAATGATATTTTGATGGATCAGTAAAATATTTGATCATTGAAAAGTTTATTAGAAATAATGTTAAAAGATAATTGGGAAACAAGATTACACTAATTGTTGAACTGGAAGGTCAGAGAAACACTGAACTGATAGTGAAGTTGGATACAAAGGAATATGCAAATCGACTTTGGAAGTTAAAGAATGATTCGACTTCACTAGAATACAAGTCGAGAATGAAAAGAATGATTCGACTTTAGTAAAGACTATAATTTGACTCTAGAAGTCGGAGTTGAAACTAGAATAATTCGACTATTAGGATTTGACTTCTAAAGAAATGAAGGCAAATCGACTTTAGCAGTCGGATACTGAGGAATTAGAGTTCTGAAGCATTCTACTATAGGAGTCGAAGATGATAGTCGGATTATGTAGATAAATTTTATGAAGTATTCGACTGTATAAGTTGTGTTGACAGTCCAATAATGTATAGAGGAGTGGACTTAGAATATTTTTTGGTGGTTTTGACTTCGATTCTTAAGGAGTCGGAGTTAGCAGTCGAATTCTCAAGTCGGATTCAGTATGACATAGGGAGAGTCTGTGGACTTAGAAAAATCTTGAGATGGAGTTTGTCACACTATTATATATATATATATATTGTGATATGTAATTGGTATATTTTCTCTGTAGAAAGTCTATTTAAAAGTTTTATCATAGAAAAAACATGATATATGCTAAGTCTACAAAATCTTAGATTTTCTTAGGGATAGTTGCTCAACAGAGATCAACGATTAAATTCGCAAGATAGGATGAATCAAAATTAGGGCTTTTAGGGGATAAAGATGCCTAACATGCATCAGTTACTACAGTAAAAACTTCGTGACATGGGGTTGAGTATACAAAGAGAACAAGAATTAAGATGAAGGGTCGGGCTCATGCTAGTTGCAGAACATGAAAAATGAAGAAGAAAATATATGCTCGATGGAAAAATATATGCTAGTTGCAGGGCTTTGAATCCTGAGGTTTAGATCAACCTACAGACGAAATTAATTTAGTTTTGCTCGTGAGAATACCTACCTTTGGACGATTTTCTCTTCTAGGGCTAGAACTTGAAGAACGGGGTTGATGGACTGAGAGCTCCTTCTCCCCATGAGTTCTCCTCCTCCTTGGCCTCTCCTCCTTGTGCAGAAACCCTTGGCAACGAGCTAGGGCCGGCCATGGAGGTTTAAGAGAGTATTTATGTCTCTTGTATTTCAAATTCTAATAGGACTCTAATTCCTATTTAATTTTGGGATTTCCTATTTCTTTCCCCTTTCTAAGAATGAGAACTTCTATTTGGGTTAGGATGGGAGCTAAATTCGTGGCCAACCTATTGGGGTAGGTTTAGGAATCCAAATCCAACTCAAACTTTTTATTTAATACATTAAATACCCGTTTTCTATTTAAGTAATATTTTAGTTACGAATTTAAGGTATTTTTCTATTATTCCCCTTTTAAAAATCTCTATTTTGACCCACTAATTTCTAATGGGTCCATTTAACAAAGCCCATTACTTATTTTTGTTTAATGTGGTTTAACTTATAAAATTTCCTTTTTAAATTAGAAATATTAGCGTTTCAGATTTTATTCATGGTCTATGGGAAGTCCATTATTCTAATTTCTGATGATGGATTATCATTACATATTGTTTGGAGTCTACCCATCATTTTATTTTTAATTACTAATCCACTTGGCTCATATGATAATGGGTTTTCTGATTTATTCCTTAATTACAATAATAAGTCACCTCAATATCTAAAACTTGGTCCGAGCTATTTTTCTAAGCCCAATTTTCTTAATGGGTCATCATTACATGACGTTGGAAGTCTCTCCGAGAGGTTCGTTAAATTTATGGGCGCGTTATCTTTCCGTGTTAACGGTTTTCTGACTTAGTTTCTTAATTTGGATAATTAGTCACGTTGTGACATACGCTTGGCCAATTGGAATTTTTGTTGCACGAATTTCTTCGTGGAATACTTAGGGATAATATTTGGGTTGATTTATAATTTTTACAAAATGTTTAGATGTGTTCTTGCACATATGATAATGATATGTATGTTTCTATTATTCTGTTTTTATTATTTTGAATTTTTTAAATACTGATTTTTCGGGTTGCTACATCCTCCCCCACTTAAAAGAATTTGGTCCCCAAATTCATATGATATGATATGACTACCAATTTACTCTGAATATTTCATTCCATTAACTCGCCCACTGGGCTTCGCTATCATAATATGAAATCAATTAAGGTTTAGTGATGATACTTTGCCCACCAAATTTTATAATTCCTTCGGTTACATGTGAATCATTTATTGTAAAAGGCATTAATCATTATGAGTTCAGAGGTACCTTCCACGGTTCCCACTTCTCGATTTAGAGAGAGTAGCACCAAGGCTTCCAATGTACCTTGCTGGTTTAATTCCTCAAGACGTTGGTTCTCAAATTGTGGATAGTCTCTCATCTTTTGGTCGGAGCTACCACATCGCAAACATCTTCCTTCTTTCCACCAGCAATTCCCCGATGTGTAGCCCCTCCTATTGCAGCGCTTGCATCGCCACCTACGAATAATGGCTACTTGTGTGTCGCTCTTCTTTCTCTTCTTTATTTTTCTCTTGTCACCTTTTGGTTGATTCCTTTCATAATAGAATTGAGTTCTTCTATGTTAGTGTATGGTTCTTTTAGAACAGGGCAGTCTCGTAGCTGATGTCTCAAGTTGCCACAACGTAAACATGCTCCAATTTTTTGCCAACACTCCTTGGCCACATGACCTGGCTTTCGACAATGAAGGCAGATGATCTCATGATTATGATTCACTTTCTGGTTGGCCTTCTTGCCATGGTTATATCTTCTCTTCCCATTCTGATTGGTCTCCTTTTTAATCTCCTTAGTCGCTTCCAGAGCTCTTTCTAGCAGTTGAGCGGCCTGCTGACATGCCAGAAGTAGCCTCTGGGTTGATCTCATGTCGGCGTCCATTAAGAGTCCCTTCAAGAATTAGGGTGCGAAGTAGTATTAAATTAATCGGGGTAAGTATACATATATTAGATCTTAACCACAGTTCTACCCAATCCTCACTTTAAGTATGGTGGTTGGCTTAAACACGTGTCATGGCAGTTCACCTAGAACATCCTAGGACCTAAAATATCCTAATAAGGACATCCTAGGCTCTGATACCAACTGTCATGCCCCGCTAATTTAGCAGCGGAATAAATTGGGGAGATGTGAGCAAAGTACATAGTAGACAGGAATGCACAACAGTTGAATGATTCAGAGCATCTAATGAACAATAATTGAGATAAACTCTTTATTCCATTATAAAATCACTAAGACTATTACAACCACTAATTCAGAGCTAATATATAGGGCTCAATGACATCATTACATTGGAAAGAAATCTATAGCAACAACTACTAGACTCCAATTGTGCTAGGGTAACTTCGTCATTTGACTCCGGGTCGCTCATCACTCGGGTCCTGTCCCCTTCGTGTGTACAACGTCATCGTCTATCATACCTGAGACACAATAACAAATAACGAAAGGTGAGCTATAACGCCCAGTAGGACTTAAATCTCGTGAATCAAGCAGGCTTTAAGTAATTAACACATTTAATGGCAGAGTAACTAACGATAGAGAGAGTCATGTAAAGTCTAGAAAGTAAGAGTGTGAGACCCCAAAATTTTTTTTGTCATTTTATAATGTGCATGCGATAATTTCATGTCATAAATATAGTGTACGTATTAAAAATATTACATACTATAACTATTAAATTGTTCATGCGCATATATGTGTATGTATATTATTTTCGTGAATAAGTAATTAGCTAGTTTTATAATGATGTACTTATTAAATACCAGGTATGTTGTACTTAATTATATTTGTACACATATAGATGTATAAAACTAATGTGGTACATTTGATATTTACTTATTGAAATAATAATTACTTGATTATAACATGTATGATATCTATATAATAGTGTGTGTATTACATTTATATTGATGTTCGTGCTAAATACATGCAACTATGGTGTATATGCATATATGTGTATGTTACTTTGTGTATATTATTTTTAATTGAGAATAATGTAAGTTATATTTATAAATGATGTGTAATACATATATTTATGTAATTAGTGTAAAAATATTTAATTATGTTCATACTATATTTTTAGAGCTTCGATCTATGTTAAATCGGACGAAAACATGATTTTTGGCTGTCTGGCACTGTTGACCGCCAAACCTTGACATCAACCTCAGTCTGACCGCCAAACCTTGACGTCAACCCCATTCTGACCGCTAGACCTTGACGTCAACCTGCCAGTTAACTACAACCAATGTTGACGTCAATATCCTGCTGCGTAATGGTTCCAGATTCGTTAATGCTCGCAATATGACTTGTTCCAGTTTAGGAAACCCTTCCTAAATCCTTGGTAACCTACCCTAGTGCGTACCCAACCCATCTAACTTTATAAAACCCGTTATTTGGCCGTACCAAGCCTTTTTGGTGATTGTGGAACCCTATTATTCCCTGTGAGAAAATCTGATTTTCCCGAGCTTTGATCCGGCGATTGGAGGACTTTCTGGAGATCTACCACGACTGGAGCGTAGTACAACCATCCAAGAAGCATCCCCAACCCCGAGGAACGTTCTACGTCGACGGGAGAAGAGATCCAAGGAGTTTCCGAGCACCCTCTTGTTTTGACCGAAGAGGGCTTCAACGGCATAGATTTGATCTTCTAGGATTTTATTAAAGGCAAGTAACCTTTGTACATCCTTCCTATACATGTCCCTTAGGTCCTAGAATTTTTGTGAATTTTTCCTCGCGTCCTGGACCCTCAAACTTTCCCGTACATGTGAGTATGTATGTGCAGATTTCTGTCTGGAAGTTGAAGTCACATCCCTTGCCGTCAAGTTCATCAGTTAACGGCAAGAGATGTGGACGTTAACTTAGTTGGCGGCCAGGGGTATGCAGTCAAGTTCTTCAGTGACCAGGAAATTGCTATTTAATCCTATTAAATGCATTTAATTGATTTTTTGACATGTGTGCAGCCTGAAAATTTTATGTAAGGTAAAGTTGATTGTTAGGTCATGTCATGAGGATATCATGAATTTTCTTGATTTATGTAAATTATGAAAATTCTGGAGAGTGAATTATGAGCATAAGATAATGATGTTAAATCCATGAAAATAGGATGTTTGTGAGTTCAGATTTGGTAAATTTTCTGTAATGCTATGGTGATTTCATGAACTCAGTGACACTGTCATATTAGATTATTTTATTGAAATTTCTGTTTAAGAGAATTTAGTGATAATTGCATCTGTACAGTGATTTAATTGTTATAAATAAGTTTCTATTTAAAAAATTCTGAAAATTTGAGCATATGTTCTAATTACTGTCCTTAATTCATGATAAAAATTTTGTGAATTTCTGATGACCGTAGGTAATTTCATGAGTTTAATTGTGAAAATAGCCATATTAAGCATGTTAGAATTAATCGTGTGCAAATAAGAGGTTAGTAGCATGTTAATGTTTTGTTTTGAGTAATTTACCATTGTTAACAGTAAAGTGAAACTCTGTAAATGCAAATGTGAGTATTATGCAAGTGAATGTAATTTGGAATGAAATTTGTGCATATGAATGAGTAATAAACTGATGAGAATGATAATGTGATTAAGATAAAATGTGTGCCAAGGGTGACACTGCTACCATAGGGGTCTGAGAGCTATACCATAGAAAAGTCCCTATGGGAGGCTCAACGTTATGAGATAAATCCTAAGGGCATTAGGATAAAATCCTGGAGGTGGACAAGTACCGCTGGTTAGGGTGGAGAGAGCTTCTCCCGGTTCTGCGCAGTTACCTAGATTTGTCACCGCATTGCCTAGGTGTTGAATATGTGAGTGAGTGCTAAGTTCTAAGTGATGAGACTCAGTGCTAAATGTGATCGTTTTCCTCTACTTGGTGGTTAGGACTATGTGTCATGGCAATTTAAGAGATTAAATATGATCTTAGTACAAAGTGATAAATGTGAATGAAAGAGTAAGTGCAATGAAAGAAGTGTAAATTGATATGTAAGGAAGAGTAAAAGATAGCAAAAGTACTAATTTTATGTGAAAACCAATGTACCATTACATGTGTATTTAATTATGCCATTCATGTGTTAATACCATCATGGTTGTAGTAACATGCTTAGTACCATATTTAATGTTATGTAATATAGTTTAATAATTTTCATATGATGGTATGTATGATATGTGCATGTAAAAATGAAAAGAAATGCGATGTGAAAGAGCGAGTATGTAAAATTGACAAAATAATAAGATAACATGAGAATGAGTGTCAATCCATATGATTAAGTTTAATTCATGTCAAAACAGCAAGTTAAATGAATTTTAATCTTGATAATCACATGAAACAATGTCCAAATTCTATGATAAAAACTGCTACTTGTTTAGTATGTAGTTCCATGCTTAAATTGTAGATGTTTGCCATTCGATTTGGAATATGTTCTAGATCTTCAATTCATGTTTAATATAGGTGATATCGTGGTGAATTATTTAAGTTAAAACAGCAAATGAAATGTGTAAATAAATGAGAAAAAGTGCATGTGAAAAATAAATAGAGATCATGTTAGGTTGCTGCCTACTTTACATAAAATTGCCTGTTCTAATTGGTAATGTTGTTACATGATAAAGGAAAGGTTTAGATCGATAAATCATGTTACATGATAGGTGGTTAAAAGTGCATATGTTCATATCATGCATGTGTTAATTGGATTATACTCAACTAGTTTAGAAAGATTACTATCATGTTATGAAATTGCTAGAAAACATGTGCAGGTGACATAAGGGTATGATAAATTTGACCTTCAAATAGCAAGTTAGATGTACGATAAAGTGATATGAATACATGAGAAATTGACTAAATATCATGCTAAAAGTATTCACCATCCTGTATATAACCTTGTGTTTAAATTTGATTGAATTCTGCCATGATATAATAAAAATTTGAAGCATGTGTTATAGAATATATCATGTGTAGAAATCTTTGTATATGTAGGTTAATTTATGATCTAATATGAGCATGTGTTATATGTAGAATGTGTTTGGGAGATACATGTGTTATTATTCTTAAAAAGCTTGTATTATGTGAATTGTTGTGACGAGTATGATGTGTATGAGTTTTATTATTGTTGGTGTTAAAGGTGTACGAGATATGTATGAGTTTGATGTTTTAGATTACTTGCTGAGTCTTGTAAGACTCATACTTGCTTCGGCGTACAGGTGTGACAGGTTATCCCGTAGCGGAGAAGTTTAGAGGAGATTGGAGCAGCATTCAAGAAGTAGTACTTGAAGATTTTTATTTTCAATAAGCTATTTATTTTATATCTGGAATAATGTCATTCATATGGTCAATGTAATGAGCAATACATTTTCTTTCAAATTGTAATAAAGTGGACTCTAGTACTTTCTTTTGCTATATAGACTGTGAAATGTGTGATGGTGATGGAATAATGTAAAGTATTTCTTTCATTTCCGTTGTACTCTTATTGTATTCATGGACATATCAACCTTATCGCTTAGTGTTGGGTTACTATCCCACTGTGATGATGCTCTTTATACCGATGGGGTTGGTATAATCGTACCGGTATGAGGAGGGTGTCACAAAGAGCACGAGTAACTAACACATGAAGTAAGTATGGTACAATGAATAAGATCAAGTCACGATAGAAAGCAATAACAACACGATGGCAATTAACGTCAACATCAAGCAATAGCAAGAAACATGTAAAGCAAGGAGAGAAAAAGTAGTTGGCCACATAGGAAGTAAATTGCACTTTGATTGATTTTCTTATCAATCGAAATAGTATAGCACTTTTGATTAACTTTCGTCAATTGAAATAGTAATGGCACTTTGGTTATCCGTAGATAGCTGAGAGAGAGTATAGCACTTTGTCGTCAGTTGACAACGAGAGAATATAGCATTTTGTTTGTTAATAGACAACGAGATAATATAGCACTTTGTTTGATTGTCATAGATTAATCTTGATAGTATGGCACTTGGATGTAATGCCGACATCCTGATCATTTAACTCCCGGGGGCAAATGGCACTTTCGGGCACTCTCCCTAGGACTAGATCAGGCCCTATTGCACTGGCATTGGTCATTTTGTTTATCTCTAGACAATCAATTTAATGGCCAATAGAGGAGTACCAAAAAATAGATAGGAGCACTAGATGAATGGACGAGATAGTAGGTTGAACGTGAATAGATGAGCGAGTAGAGTATAGATGAGAGCTAGTGGACATTGCACGTAACATGTCGAGTAAACAGGCGATAGTAACAGTTGCACAACACGCGCACATGGTGTTGGCAATCAGGTGGAACTCACTACCTTTATGCTGGCCATGTTATGCACAGGTCTAGAGGTCCGGCGTGATTCTAGATAAGAGAGAACTTCTAATAGTCGTTTGGATCATGTTGATCCCTAAAGGGTATCATAGGCGTTAGGGTACAACCAGCTCGTCGACCATGTGGGAATCTATAGATAGAGGAGACTTATGGAGTCCTTGAACAAAGACTCACTAGTCCGGCATAAGGAATAATCGACGAAGAGTTCTTCAAAGTCAAGAGAGTGTGTATATATAAACAAGTGCTCGACGTTCTAGAAGAATTCTAGAATAGTGGAGCGTCAATAACGTATTCGCAAAACAATGCGAGAAACGAAGACAAGTCTTCATTAAAGTGTGGCAATTAATTACATAAATTACTAGATACATTATGAAATATTTTCATGCCAAATTAAGCAATATTGGATGGTTCAAAGTGAGCGCAAGTGATATGAGAAAATCATGGACAAGATAGATCATGTGTCAATATGAATTAATCAAAATATATTCCATAATTGTAACTTCGTTTTTTCTGTGTACAAGATAAATAATAGGAGAGGGGGTGACTGTATAACAATAAGACTTGCAAAAAGTTGGGTTTTCATGCAAAAAGCCAGATCGCGACGTACCCTAATGAGGGTCGTGACGGGGTCAACTGAGATCGCGACGGGGTCTGGTACAGGTCGCAACGGGCTTGTTGGTTCGGGCAAGCAGGTCGCGACGGGGTCTTGTCAGGGTCACGACGGGCTCAGGCAGACCGGGCAGCAGATCGTGACAACAGGCCCTGTCGCGATCAGATCGCGACGGAGGGTGCTGTCGCGACGGCCCTGTGAACACGGCCTTTTGGGCCGTCGTGTTCACAGGGTCTGCGCTCGAGTCCGAATAGGGCAAGAACAGTGTATCGGATTGCGGGATAGACTTGCCATATTTGGCACAGGGTGATTCAGAAAATCATAACTAATTGTACAATCGATGAAAAAGCATGAAACCAATTGCAAATTGATCTAGACATGCATGGGTACTTGCAGTAAATAGGAATCAGAAAACAAACAGGGTTTAGACATGCTTTAGACATAGGTACTCATGATGAACTTGAGACAGTACATAGTTGAGATCAACGATTAAATTCGCAATATAGGATGAATCAAAATTAGTGCTTTTAGGGGCAAAAGATGCCTAACATGCATCAATTACTATAGTAAAAACTTCATGACTTGGGGTTGAGTATACAAAGAGAACAAGAATTAAGATGAAGGGTCAGGCTCATTCTAGTTGCATAACATGAAAAATCAAGAAGAAAATATGTGCTCGATGGAAAAATATGAGACAAGAGGACTTTGAATCCTGAGGTTTAGATCAACCTACAGATGAAATTAATTTAGTTTTGCTCGTGAGAATGCCTACCTTTGGACGATTTCCTCTTCTAGGGCTAGAACTTGAAGAACGGGGTTGATGGCCTGAGAGCTCCTTCTCCCCACGAGTTCTCCTCCTCCTTGGCCTCTCCTCCTGGTCCATAAACCCTTGGCAATGAGCTAGGGCCGGCCATGGAGGTTTAAGAGAGTATTTATGTCTCTTGTATTTCAAATTCCTAATGGGACTCTAATTCTTATTTAATTTCGGGATTTCCTATTTCTTTCCCCATTCTAAGCATGAGAACTTCTATTTGGTTTAGGATGGGAGCTAAATTAGTGGCCAACCTATTGGGGTAGGTTTAGGAATCCAAATCTAACTCAAACTTTTTATTAATGCGTTAAATACCTGTTTTCTATTTAAGTAATATTTTAGTTACAATTTAATGTATTTTTCTATTATTCCCCTTTTAAAAATATCTATTTTGACCCACTAATTTATAATGGGTCCATTTAACAAAGCCCATTACTTATTTTTGTTTAATGTGGTTTAACTTATAAAATTTCCCTTTTAAATTACAGAATATTAGAGTTTCAGATTTTATTCATTGGCTATGGGAGGTCCATTGTTCTAATTTCTCTTGATGGATTATCATTACATATTGTTTGGAGTCTACCCATCATTTTATTTTTAATTATTAATCCACTTGGCTCATATGATAATGGGCTTTCTGATTTATTCCTTAATTACAATAATAAGTCACCTCAATTTCTAAAACTTGGTCCGAGTTTTTTTCTAAGCCCAATTTTCTTAATGGGTCATCATTACATGACGTTGGAAGTCTCTCCGATAGGTTTGTTAAATTTATGGGCGCGTTATCTTTCCGTGTTAATAGTTTTCTGATTTAGTTTCCTAATTTGGATAATTAGTCACGTTGTGACGTACGCTTGGCCAATCGAATTTTTCGTTGCACGAATTTCTTCGTGGAACACTTAGGGATAATATTTGTGGTTGATTTATAATTTTTACAAAATACTTAGATGTGCTCTTGCCCATATGATATGTATGTTTCTATTATTCTGTTTTTATTATTTCAAATTTTTAAATACTGAATTTTTTGGGTTGCTACAACTTTGGTGTCGTTAACAAGAAGGCAGCTCCCATCGATCTGGATGTCAATCTCTTGAAGCCATGCAGTCAACGACACACATGTTGTCGTCAACCTGCCCTTAACGTCAAGGGATGTTGACGTTAACAGGGATTTCGGTAGAAAACAGAAATATCAATAAACATACATACATAATATAAATACATACAATATGCACTGCATTGTTTAAATACAATATGTACAGAATTAAATAAATATAATATGCACTGAAATAAAACATATATATATACATATGCACATAAGTAATTAAAATAATTATAATATGCGTAAAATCAAATAAGTATAATATGAACAAAATTCGACGACCTACACCCTCTCCCCCTAAAAGAAAACTTCGTCCTTGAAGTTAGAACGAAAATACTAAACCAAACAAATGGGGATACATCTTCTTCATGGCGTCCTCAAGCTCCCATGTAGCCTCCTCCACGAGAAGTTCTTCCATAATACCTTCACGGATGCAATACTCTTGTTCCTAAGGTGCTGAACCTTCCGGTCAAAGATAGGTACTGGTTGCTCTACATACGACAAGTCTTGCTGAATCTCCAGTAGCTCGTGACTAATAACATGCGACGGATTACACACATATCTCCTGAGCATAGACACGTGGAAAACTGGGTGAACACTAGCTAACGTTGGGGGTAAAGCTAGTTCATATGCCATGCTGCCCATCCGCCTGAGAATCTCAAATGGGCGAATGATCTCAGACTCAACTTGCTATGCTTGCCAAACCTGACAACGCCTCGGGAAGGCGAAACCTTAAGAAATACATGCTCGCCAACCACGAACTCTAAATCCTTCCTTCTGTTGTCGGCGTAGCTCTTCTGTCTATTCTGCGCCACAACCAACCTCTGCCTAATAAGCTGAATCTTATCCGAAGTCTCCTGCACCAACTTCGGACCAACCAACTGCCTATCACCTGACTCCTCCCAGCAGAAAGGAGATCTACAGGGTCGCCCATACAAAGCCTCAAACGGAGCCATGCCAATGCTCGCATGAAAACTGTTGTTGTAGGCGAACTCCATGAGAGGTAGATGACACTCCCAATCACCCTTCCAGTCAAGGACGCACACTCTCAACATATCCTCGAGCGTCTAGATAGTCCTCTCGAACTAGCCATCCATCTGGGGATGGAACGCCGAACTACGCTTCAGCTGAGAACCTAAAACCTCCTGAAGACTTTGCCATAGCCTCGATGTAAACCTCGGGTCTTGATCAGAAATAATAGACTTCGGCACACCATGCAACCTCACAATGTTGCCAACATACAGCCTAGCCAAACTCTCCACGGACTGCTTCTTCATAGGCAAGAAATGTGCCGTCTTGGAGAAACGATCTACAATCACCCAAATCGAGTCATTGCCTGTTAGACCCCGAATTTTCCGTCATTTTATATTGTGCAAGCGATATTTACCTGTCATAAATGTAGTGCAAGTATTAAAATTTTTGCATACTATAATTATTGAATTGTTTATGTGAACATAAGTAGTTAGCCAAATTTGTACATGTTATACTTATTTAAGTATCATGCTTATAGTAAGTGAGAAATGTTGTGTGTATAATATGAAGTTATTATCATGCATCTTCTAAACAAGTATGAGTTTATTTCGATGCACGCAATATATTTAAATGAGCATGCATTATTTAATTATTGATATGCCTATTGTATTAATTATCCCAAGCATATTATGTAACTACAATGCGTATCTGTATACCTGCATATGTTAATCTTGTTCAAATGACATCTGTTTATTTCTAGGCATGTTAAACTATTATGATGTGTGTGGTACTTAAATAATAATGTGCATAATGTATGTATCTAAATGGTGTAAGCATGTATATATATATAATATATAATATATATATATATATATATGTTTACCTTGTGCATGTTATAATTACAAACATGTTGTATATGTATTATATATTATCTTCTGTGGAGATAAGTACTTAGCAAAATTGTACATCATAGAACTTATTTAAATCCTACGTATATTGAATCTAAGAAATGTGGTGCATATAATATGTAGTTATTGCTATATATATATGTTTGTTTCTGTGTGTTTAAATGTGCACGTAGTGTCTAACTAAGGATGTGCATGTGGATACATATATTCATGCATAATGCACGTAATTATGAAGTGTGTAAATATATATGTATATATGTAGCTATCTATGCATGTGATATTTATATATTCTATACATATAAGTTGTTCATAGTATGTATATGAGACTTAAATAATAATGAGCATATTGTGTTATATATATGCATCGCTACAACAAATTGGGGCTATACCTACAGAATTTACCTACAGTAGGGTAATACGTAGGTATATACCCCACTTATACATGTTAAATCTGTTCATTCTAAGGTTATACACACGTTTTTTTTAGCCATATGTAGATACGAAGATATAGTACGGTTTTTATAAAGTGCGAGAGAATAGTTTCTTTTTAGCCATTTTATTAGTAAATGTAACAAAAAAATGTATATACCTATAGATAGCTATTAAATATAGGTATTGATGTACTTGTGACATCCCAGCAAAGTTGGAACCGTGGGTATAATGTTAGCGCCAATACATGTCCATTGGGCGGGAAATAAAAAGGGTGGGGTTCTCCCTTGGGCGGTGTTCTGCACCTTCTGGTTACTCCTCGCTCTCGATCAACGCCGGCAACTCCACGGCGAGTCTGGCCTCCACAACCGGCGCTCGCTTCTCCCCTCTGGTATGTACAGTCTATCTCTCTCTCTCTCTCTCTCCTCTCTCTCTCTCTCTCTCTCCTGGCTGGGGGGGGGGGGGGTCGAGGGGGCGGCATACTCAGATCTCACAGGGGGACGAGGGAGAAGCGGAGGGAGAGGAGGTGCTGGACGGGGAGCGGGGGGTGGGGGGGGGGGCAGCGGAGTGCAGATCTCACCGGGGGGGCACGATCTGGCCTCTCTTCTCTCTCGCTTGGCTCAAATCTCACAGGGGGGGGGGGGGACGAGGGAGAAGCGGGGGAGGAGGTGCTGGACGGGGAGGGGGGTGGGGGGGGGGGGGGGGGGGGGGGGCGGCGGACTGCACACATCTGGCCTCGGACGGCCGTCTTGACGCCGCCGGCCATGGAGCTACCGCGGTGAAGCCGTCCATGCAGGTGCCCTCCTCCGTCAGCGCGGCGCTTCCTGGGGAGATGGAGAGGAAGGTCCTGTTGGTGTGCACGGTGGTGGGCTTCCTGGGGATCCTCTCAGCTGTTCTGGGCTTTGCGGCAGAGCCATGAAGGCCAAGGTCAGTGTTGGCCTGTTGGGGGTGGGGTGGGGGAGGGGGACGGTCTAGACTCGGCCTCCCTTCTCCTGAGCATCTCTGAAATGGAGCGGCAGTGGATTCCGCTGTTCCACTTGAAGTTTTGAACTCATTTCATTTACCTTCTTTCTTAGATTGCTCCCTTAGTGTTTGTTTCCACGGAGGACTCTTGAGTTCTGCGGCAGTTCGGTTTGCTGTCTAGGTCTGATTCTTGACGTGGTTGGTGGATTTCAGTTCTTTAAATGGTATTCTTTGCTTTGATATGTAAGCTATTGTTCTCACTAATGGTATATTGGCTTTCTGTTCCTGCAGCCTTTGGTGTGTGCAGTGACCAGATTTTGAACCTGAACCAGCCTGATTCGGATGAGGGTGTGGCATATGAGAATCACGAGGGAGACGCATTGTATATTGTTTTTTTAAAATTGGATTTATCTTCTGTATCACATAAACTTCTAATGTATAATGGACCATTTAAAATGCATGTTGAGTGAGAGTTTATTTTCTGATAGTTCACATATGTTGGGGATGAAACTCTCAGATGAGTTTTGTACCATAAGGGACTCTTCTATAGTGGTAGGTGTGCCAGAGGAGAAAAGGGGACTAGTCGTTTTGTAGTGTATGCTTTGATACTCATAAACAGGTTAGTGATGGGGCCCATCAAAGACATGTTCAGATGCAACACATAAATACATTTAACCTTTTAAGGGGTTAGTTTATACTTCCTTATGACCTCTTTTTCCATTTAACTTTATTGACAACATTGTTTTGCAAGATGACATGTAAATCTCACTGGGTGCTAATGGAAGATAACTTAAATGAGTTGTTTCTTAATTAAATCTGGGATGAATGTTTCTTAATTTTTTTGGTCATAGGCAGTGATCAGACTTGCAATGTCTTATATAATACTGTGGACTTGTTTTTTTTTCCTTCTATTTTTCCTGGGTTTACTGGGGTTACATGGATTTTATTATAGGTGATGATGCTCCACAAAGTAATGAACCGGCGTGGAGCATGGACTGTTCAACTGTTCTAAGAGTCAAATCTATATTCATTAGTTCAGCTATCCTGGCAGCAAAAAGCCCATTCTTCTACAAGGTAATTGGAAGGCTATCTTGGGGGCTAGGTCATGTCCAAGGCATTATTTTCCACTTCATATGAAGGCTATCTTGGGGGCGAGTTCAGCATTTATTTTCTACTTCAAATAAACCCTTTCATTTTCGTTATACAGCTGTTCTCAAATGGAATGCGAGAATCAGACCAGAGGCATGCAACTTTGCGAATCAATGCCTCAGGTAAGTCAAGAGGAGCTTCTGATTTTTCAATTCCTTAGTTTGATGAGAATGTTCAAAAAGTGATTTGGTTAAATAAAATGATTTGAATGATCAAAATGTTTTTAGCATTCTCTGCTGCAGAATGGGCTTTGTCTTGTGCACATTCAGTTGGACAAGTATTGGAAATTCTCTTTTTGGGTATCTATGGCCATTTATGCTATAATTTTCTTTGTAACATTTTTACCTTCATTGAAAATTGGATCAGCACGGGAGCTGGAGAAGGATCTACATGGTTCAGTTGCGGACACACTGACACCGGATAGAAGGCTAAGAACATTTATGCAGAAAATATCTGGAGAATGGATTCTTCTATAATGTTTTTTTTTTAGAAGTGGTTTCTTCTAGAATGTTGACTGACCTCTTTTATTAGGTGCTTCTCACAGTTTGTTCCATTTGCCTCTGAACTTGAATTACACTTGTTATAAGAACACGCTTCTGTTATTTACAGAATTTTCTGAACATGAAGTTGAGACCAGAATAGAATGCATAGAGCTAGAGTAATTTTTAGTAAGTAAGAAACAAATGTTAGAATACAGTTTAAAATATGGGCCCTTAAAGAGTAAATAAAACGTTTTCCAGGATCTCTTTCAGATGGAATGGCAGATCCTGTTAGCTATGGAAATGCTGAGCGTGATACCGAGCAGGTCTGTTCTATTCTCTTCTATCTTGTTTGTTTAATTGGAAAGTAGCAAATTCCTTCTCTCTCTCTCTCTCTCTTTTATATGTGGTTCACATTTACTATCAATCTTACCTTGTACTATCTTCGTCATCCACTTTGAGTCATAATGGTGTATCTCTTTAATTGGTTTATTGTGTCATTTAATACAAGAGAGGTAACACTTCCAGTCATAGAGATGAACATTTTTTAAAGTTTTTTTCTTATTAATTTGAGAGATATAGCTTTCTTTAAAAAAATAGTGATATAATTTTCTCATCTTGACTTCAAAGCTACGTGCTCTATTGACAAGCAAAGAAGATTGAATAAAAGATGTTAAAGTTCAACAGCACTTCAGACATCTTGACTTCAAAACTACGTACTCTATTGACAAGCAAAGAAGATTGAATAAAAGATGTTAAAGTTTCAACAGCACTTCAGACATCTAGTTTATGGCAATTCGAGGATTTAATGAGAGATGTTGGATGTCCAACAAGTTCAGTTGGACGTATGATGAAAGGGTTCTTTGAGTGAGTTGATTTGTGTGATAGGCATTTAATGGGGTCTATAAGGTGACTGAGTTTGAACACAGATGATAAATTCTGACCCTTCTGTATTCAGTCACATCGTCTATTTAATATCTGAAAGTATTTCAGCATAAAGTGATTAAGAATAAAGCATAATACAATCTACATCTTCCGAGTTTTCATCTAATAGTTAAAAAATTTTCTTCAACCAAAATGTTTGGTAGCTTTTTTTTTTGGTATGTGGTGTGGTGGTTTGACCACCGCCCGACCAACAGAACCCACACGGGTTTGAAACCCAGAAAAAAAACCTCTAAAAATCCTCCTGGGGACACCGAGTTGTTTAAAACATCTGTATTCTGCATTGGTAAGGGATCCCTGACCATACACCAATGTGACCTCTTGGAGAAGATATCATATCTCGTCCCTCCCATTCAGATCACTCTTAGCTCTTTGTTCTCAACTCAAAGACTTGCATATTTGATATCAAGAGTTATGGCCTTGACATCTGGGAAGGAGACAAGAAAAAAAACTGTTATAAAAAGGCAGTGCACTAAACTCCCATTACCACTCTCTCCAAGCCTTGACTTTCCTTTTACAACTGAAGTTATCACATATTAGGTGCTTCCAACTGATAGTTGGATAAAGGAGGTTGATACTCTTGAATTAATTGTATGCATCTTCTTTGGTGTTAGAGAGGAACCCCTACTTCCACTGTCCCACATGAATATGTTTATTCGCAATAAAACTGAAGGTGCAATCCACAATGACCTTCAGAATGAAATAAAACTGCAAAAATGCAAGTGAATGTAGTTACATATCTACTTGACTCTTTCTGGCTCCAATTTTTTGCAAAGAGATCACATCACAGCTCCCTGCTGTCTGGTTGCTCTGCTATATCCTGGTCTATTTTATGCTTGCAGCATTGGACAAGAAGATATTGGAATATTATTGACCTAAATAATGTCATGTTATTTTGGCTACTTTTTGTTAGGTTACTTTCATGAAGTCAATCAAACAAGTTCTGCCTTCTTTATATTGACATCTTCATGTATCGTGATTTTTCCACATTTCATGCCCATGTACATTTCATTTTCATTCTTGTATTGTTTTCCTTTTTGTTTTTGAGAACTCCTGGTTTGTGCTTGTTCTTAATGTGGCGGGCTGAATAAAATCTTTGAGATGATTATAATGGAGACTCTTAGTATTAATCTTCAGTCAATGTCTATTAGAAATTATTGTTACTTTTGTTATTAAATTAGTGATAATGTCTCATTTGAATAATAATTAGGGATGGGAGTAACAGGAACCCTTTCCTGTGGAGGGATATTAGAATATGAATGCAAGTTGGCAGGGGAAGATGGAAGTATTTACCTGAAGATGGAAGTAATCACCATGGCGTTTGTTTGAAATGATCAATGCTCGCAAAATAGCATAAACCGTTGAAATAAAGCACTGTTAAAAATCAGAACAAAAGTTCAAACAAAACAATTTTGGAGAATGAAATTGCCCTAAAGGCATGTGCCACCCCATTATGCCATGTCCTTGAAGATGTAAAACCTGTCTATCTGTTGTGGTAAATAATGTTGTGCATGGGGATGTGTCTCAGTTTATTTTTGTCTCAGTTTCCTCCCTTGTTGCATGAAAATGTATATGGCCAAGAAGCAGCTTTGTGCTTGCGAATACTCTTGTCGGGTTTCATATTCTTTTAACTGACTGCACGCTGTCCAAGATTTACCTCAGTTTAGTATCTGGTATATGTTATTCATGATTGATTATTCAGAATTAGATATATGTAAAGCTTATGCTGATAATGAATAAAGCAGTAACTTTTGTTCACTGTCACACTATATAGGTAAATGTTTTCATTTTTGTTACATTGAAATCTTTGTCATCTACAACATTGTGTCCTTTGCAGGATGAAACATCATTAATCTGGCTTTCACATGGAGAAGAAAGGCATCTAAACTTGGCCTCTATCTCTGGCATTATACCTGGTCAACGAACTGTGAGTTCCTTGGTATTTTCATGTTTACAGATGGATATTAGTTTTTGACTTTGTTCAACACTTCAACTGTATGCACATAACTTAAAAATGAATTGTTTTCAACCTCCATATCTTACTGTCCATTTGTTCAATTGTGTACACCTGCAGGCTGTTTTTAAGAGATTTGAACCCTGAAAAAGACTACTTGTCCTTTTCTTATTTATAACAATGGGCAACAGTCACTTGATCTGGTGAGTGGAACATCACCATTGGTTTATTGCTCCTGATTAGTTCTCCTCACCAGCAGTCTCCAAATGCAAAACCCCACAAGCACCAAAAAAATCTGGTTTTTTTTCATTTAAAGGGTCTGCCTCATATCTAGGGGTGTCAGAAAATCGGATCCGGGTCGGATCCTCTTTGATCCAAATCCGGATCCGAAATCAACAAATCCAAATCCGACCCGGATCCAAAACTAGTCACCAGTTCGAAACTGATTTGGATCAGGATCCGAAATTGTATTTTCGGATCCGGATCCAAATTCGGATCTTATTTGTGATAGAAAATTTTAAAAAAATTAAAAAATTCTTTTAAAAATCTTAAAAATACAATATAAAATCTTTAAAAAAACTTAAAATTTCATGCACACTCAACAGGATATTTTGGATCCGGATCTGGATCCCACTGGTTAAAGATACCACACTAACTGGTTAAACATATCAAAAAAAATCTGAAAAACTAAAAAAAATCACCCAGATTTGTACTGCGTCATAGCAACTAGCAGAAATATCACGAAATCTTGTTAAACATACATTAAAAAATCTGAAAAAAAAATAAAAAAAATCACCCAAATATATGCTATTTATAGCAAGAACATACAAGAAATTTTTTTTAAACATACATAAAAAATCTAGAAAATTAAAAAATTCAAATCTATGATGATCATGGCAAAAAGTCAAGAACATTCATAAAAATTTGGGTTAAGCATACATAAAACAAATCTGAAAAATCATAAAATCACCCAAATATGTGCAGTGTTATAGCAAGAACATAGTAAAAAAAGGGTTAAACATAAAAAAATCTGAAAAATACAAAAAACCCAAATCTTTGCTAATCATAGCAAGAACATTCACAAGATCCAGTTAATTTTCAGGATATATAGGGAAGCAACAACGATCTTTCTTGATTACATTTTGCCGGCTTTCAGATTGAAAGGCTGGATCGTCAATGTGGTCGCGAGATACATATATTCAGATCCCAACATACACACCCACAATTTCCATTCATGTTCTGACAAGAGAGTAAATGTAAATGGCATTCATATAAGAAGCATGAGCTTGATTGCTTTCCTTCTTCATATGCATCTTCCATCTCCTCCTGATGTACCTGTAAGATATGAATGGATAATTAAAAATAATTGACTCACCAAAAAAAAAATCTTCCATCTACCGATCTACAGGTTCTCTTTTGACAGTACAGACTACAGGATGGGTTAGAAGTTGGAGATTCCAACCTTTCTCAATGGGTTTCAAGGATGAGATGAAGTGTTGGGCTAACATTTTTGGCAGTGCCTTGTACTCTTCCCCCACTCTCATCTGCAGTTGAAATTAGTTGTGGAGGTGGAAGAGGACCTCATATGTCTATATATGGTTTCCTCTTTGTTCTTGATCTGGATGTTCTCCAGTTGTACGTATATAGGGCTGATGCCATCTTTCTGATCTAACATATATTACCTCTTTAACATACCCCCTTAGATCTGTCGTCATCCTTCATTAATTATAAGCAGATATATGATCAAGGAATGAGGTTCTATATATGAAATAAATGCAAGTAAAACATACCTATATATGATGCAAGCAGCTAATCATTGAGTAATCCTTCATGCACCACAAACACTGTGTTCTAAGAAGAGAAAATAGAGCTAGCATAAGATAAAAAAGGAGCACTAGAAGCATCCACCAAATGCATATCAAGATAAAATAAATATGACGCTTCACCAAGTAGATAAAATAGAATGCCATTAGCAACTTATAATGGAACTCCTTGGTGACTCTCTCAGCAACTTATAATGGAACTCCTTGGTGACTCTCTCAGCAATCTATATTTTTTTATGACTCTCTTGCTTATGATCTGTGAGAACAGTTCCCGGTTGGCATCTGCCCTCAAAACTTCATTTTTTTTTTAACGCCCACTTCTTCTTCCTCCACAGGTCCACAGTTTGGACAAGGCCAGATATTTCTATGGAGAGACAAGCAGGACCACCAGTTTTAGCCTTCTATATAGGGTTAAATATGGCCACACCATGAACACCCTCTTACCTTTCTCTTCACATCCTCTTGAAGGGCTGGTTTGGTAAGATTCTTACCTGTGTAAATGCATAGTTAATTTTAAACTGATTTTGGTAGAACAGTATAGACTAACTAAAGGAGTATCTTGTTAAGAAGATGTATGATGGGGGTAAAATCCTAGTCAGTGTACCCAGCACAGAGGGTTGGGGTATAATGTTACATTTGCTTAAGCCAAAAAATGGTCTTTTTTTTCTATATGTCAGGTGAGTCAAGGGTTTTGTTTAATGTGATAGGTGGGTAAAAATGTGATCGGGAAGGAACCATACCTTTGCTTCCAGTCTACGATGGTGGGGATTGGGAAAGTTGGGAACTGCCTGGGGGATGGCGGGGTTCCGAGCTTACACACTTATTTATTTAACCAGTTCTAGAGCAAGGAGAGCATGTAGAAGCCAAAAAGGTGGGAATGGGAAGTTGCAGGGAAAGTTACATTTTTAATTATTTTTCCTGTTGTTTTGACAGAAGCAGTTGGGTCATATTTTCGACACTAGTCTATATTCTTACACTTATGTTGCTTGGGCTCTAAGTATTATGTTTTCATGTTATGATCAGAGAAATATGATATCTCAGATTGAAAGGAAAAAATGGGTGTCCAAGATGTGAATAATAAATGGCGATCTTGGAAATATGTCAACCGCAAATTATACTTCAAGTATTATGGTTTCTTCCAATTTAACATTTCTTTCTATGTCTTCAATTTGTAACTTTTAGCCTTGTATGATTTTTTTTTCAGGTTATGGTCCATCCATGATAACTGCTCGGTTTCAACTTTATGTTGATAACATTGCTGGACTACACACATTGACTCTATGCATGAACATTGCTAGACGAATTTTTATTTTGAGATACACTAGTGGTCCTTTTGTCGAGATAGACTTTTATTTTGAGATACACTTAACTTTTTTTAAAGTAGACTTTTATTTTGGAATACACACGTAGCCTTTTTTTTGTCATGACTTTTTATTTTGTATATGGAGGTCATGTGCTTGTATATGGTTGCCATGGGCCTTTACTGGAGGCCATGTATGTATGGATGGATGCTAATACGCTTGCTTGATATACAGAGGCCATGTATGTATGGATGCTAATATGCTTTGTTCTTTTGCTATGGATGTAAGATCTTATATTCTTTCAAGAAAATATGAACTGTGAACTGCAGAGTCAGCTGTACTTAGATGGATTTGTATGTCTTCTTGTGTAGAATGCCACTCAAATGGCATGTCAGGTGATGTCTTACCACAGTTTTCCATGAATTTAATTTGATAGATGCACGTTTTATCTTTTTTTTTTTAATTTGTATACAAGGGGAATCAAATCTTCAAATTAAGATTGGCTATGTGACCATTCCTATTTTCTCATACATTGTTTGGTTTGGTAAAATTAGTTGTAAATGCTTGTATTTTTCACTTCTTCAGTTATGGTAAAGTCACATGCCATTTTTTTCATTTTAGAGTATTCGTTTATGAAGTTTATTCTCCCAGTTTACATCGTTTTAGTAGCATTTTGACAAATATCCATTAGGTTTTGAGATACCTTCTGCAATTCAGCAAAGGGGAATAGTTCTGGAACTGATGTCATCCAACGTTTTATTAACATTGGATATTTGAGTGGACATGTGAATGTTATGGATGTGAATGTGAATATTATGGATTTTAATGTTGTTTTGCCTATGTGATGTAGATGAATTTGAGTTTTATTTTAGCCATGTTAATATAATGTATTGTATTTTATGTTTACATCAGATGTGGATAGGTATTTAGTTTATATTTGTAAAAAAAAAAAAAAAAAAAAAACACTACGGTTTTTAATATTCATGACTAATATCATTACATACAATATTTTAAAGCCGTAAGTATATATATTGTAATATTTATTCATTCATTTATTTATCATCTAAAAAAAATGATATTACTACGGTTATGAAACAATAAGTATAGATGATCTCTATACTTACATTTATTTATCATCGTCTCAAAAAACATATTTTCGGTTATAAAACCATAAGTATAGATAGCAATACCTATGATTATATAACTCTTTACCTACGGTTAATATTTGTATGATAAACCGATATATACCTACGATTTTTTGTGGGTATAGCCTTAGTCCGGGCGCATGCGTGTCGGATTCAAACCGTAGCGCGTTCTGTAGGTAAATGGTTTTACCTTCGGTTTTGTGGCATACCTACGGTTATTATGAGAAGCTATAGGTCATTTTTTTGTAGTGCATTCTAATGCATGTAACTATGTTGTGTATGTATATGAATGAATGTTATTTCATGCATATTATCTTTAACTAAGATAAGTACAATATATTAAGAAAATAGGGTGTAATGCATGTAGTTTATGTGTGAATGTATATTTATTATTTCAGAGCACATTTAGTTGATTATGATGTAATCTTACATTTATTTTAATGCATGTTGATTTCTGGCCGAGGGAGACAGTTGGCGGCCACACAGTGTGCCACTGATTGCATGCCCTGGTTGGCGTCCAGATCGATGGACGCCAACCACACTGTGGGCGGCAACAGATCTGGACGCCAACTGCATGTTGACTACACCAGATGTTGACGTCAATATCCCTCCTGCGTAACGGTTCCAGATTTGGTAATGCTCGCGTTTGGTCTATTTTCAGTTTAGGAAAGTATTGTGTAACTGTAGGCAACCAACCCTAGTGCATACCCAACCCGTCCAACTCTATAAAAACACATCTTCTAGCTGCGCCAAGTCTTTTGGTGTTTGTGAAACCCTAGCACTTCTTGAGAAAAGCTGAAGTTCCAAGCCTTCGATCCTGCGACTGGAGGAGTTTTTTGGAGAGCTACAACGACTGGAGGATAACTCAACCATCAAGGAGGCATCCCCAACTACGAGGATCAAACCACAACAACTGAAGGACTAGATTTAAGGAATTTCTGAGCACCTTCTTGGCACGGCCGAGGAGGGCTTCATCGGCGAAGTTTGATCTTCTAGGATTTTATTAGAGGTAAGTAAACTATGTACATCAATCCTATACATGTCCCCTTAGGTCCCAACATTTTTCCGGATTTTTCCTCGTGTCCTGGAACCTCCAATTTCCCTTTGCATGTGAGTGTTGTCTTCGCAGTCTGGTGTCTGGAGGTTGGCGGCAACATCCTATGATCCCAAGATCATGTGTTGGCGGCAGGGGATTGTGCAGTTAACACAGTAGGCGGCCAGCACTGTGCCGTCAAGTTCCTCAGTGTTCTGAAAATTTACTGTCTGATCTTCTTAAGCTGTTTATGTGAATTTCGGGTATGAATGCATACTGTAAATTTTATGTGTTGTCAAGGGTGATCAGTAGGTCATGTCATGAGGTTTTAGTGGATTTTCATGATTTGTGTTAATTACTAAAATTTGATAATTGGACTATGAGCATAAAATAACTATGTTTAATTTGTGTAAATAAGTTAGTTGTGAGTTAGGGTTTCATGAATTTTGTACAATCATGTGATGACTTTATTTACGCATTGGCACTGTTGGATTTGACTGTTATACTGAGATTCCTACTTTAGAGAAATTAGTGAGAATGCACCTGTAATTTGATTTAATGTTAGAAATAGATTTTCCTATTCAGAAATTTTTTTAAATAGACTATGTATTATGTTTGTTGTTCTTAACCCGTGATAAAAATTCATGATGTTGGATGACAGTAGATACTGTTATGGTTTTAAATAAGAAAATGGTCATGTTGAGCATTTTAGAGTAGTTATGTATAAATCAAGGATAGTAGCATGTTAAATTATTTTGAGTTGTTTATCACTGTTAAACAGTAAGGTAAACTTCTGTAAATAGAAATGTGAATATTCTACAAAGAGTATGTAAACTGGGATGAAAGCATGTATATGAGCATGAGTAAAATGTGACAAGAATGATAATAGGATAATTTGTAAAATTCGGCCGAGATTGACACTGCTACCATATGTTGAGTTCTCATATGATGAATGCTTAATGAGAATGCTAAACTAACAAGTCACATCCTTATTTTTGATGATGATCATTTCATGGACAAAATTGATGAAATTAAATGATGAAACATGATGACAATGACTCTGGATGCAAATGAAACATACACTCTAATTGATCATTTATATGTCATTATATCTCCCAACTAAGTTTTTTATGTAGGTGAGATTCTATTCAAGACATGTACCAAAAAACAAGGTTCAAAGATCAAGAAAAACAAGAAAAGCATGTACCTGTTGACAGATACAAACAGGCCAACAAGACATACTTCAGGACAGGAGTGCCTGTCGGCAGCAGCAGTGTCGCCTCTTGACAGCCACTGACAGGAAAAGGTTTTCTGAACTCCCTGTCTTCTGCCTGTTAGCACCTGTCGACAGGAGCACTCAGTGCTGTCGACAAATGCAGAGAACCTTCAGATACGGAAAGTCTATAAGTTACCAAACTTGGTGTTTCCAAATACCACGTCTCTCCATATGTAAACACCACTATATAAGCAACCATTTGAAGGTAATCTCATATAGAAGTAGCCACCATCATCAACCCTAAAGAAAACCTAAGGAGAAGAGGTGTTGCTGCTGCTCTGCTTCACCCTGCTGTTTAGAGAGAGAAAGTACCATTGTTCCAGCAGAGTTGAAGATAGTACGTCGTGGATTCAAGCTTCTCTATCAACCCAAGGCTATCAAGACGAAGTTTGAATTCCATCCAGATGTTCTCCAGAAGAGTTCAAATCAGGATTCATTCTTTCCACTCAGAATTCTTCCAGTTTTCACTTTTCTATTATCTGTGTGTGTGTGATTGTCTTTCAAGCGGCCTTGTGCTTGAATCACGTGGTTTTGAGTTGTTTTGATCGTGGTTGCACATCAGACATCTCGTGTGTGTGTGTGTTTTAGTCGCGAACTAGTTGAAAGCAGTCGTTTCTGCATGTGTGTGTGGACCGTGGACGTAGGATACACAAGTTGTGTACTCCGAACCACGTTAAAAATCCGCGTCCTATGGTTTGCACGTTTCTACGATAGATGTTTGGTAGGAATGTTGTCTCTACGCACGTTTGATAGATTGTTACTTCATCTATTGTCAGTTCACACACGTCAAACTTTGTTACAGTTTCTACAGTCTTTGTCTTCGCAAAAAGTAGGTGATAAGAACTTTTTAATCGGCAGTAATCTATTCAACCCCCCCCCTTCTAGATTACCATATAGGGAATTCCGCAACCTTTCAATTGGTATCAGAGCAAGGTTTCTCTGATTTATTATTATAGTTGTTTGATCTTACGGTCAGGAGAACTTCGATCTCATGGAATCTAACAAGGGGTACATGGCCGACGGACACTCAGTGACCAGACCACCCTTCTTTGATTGCAGACTATCAATACTGGAAAAACGTTTGCAGGTATTCCTGAGAGCACAAAACTTCGAGCTTTGAAGATCGTCAGCAAAGGAGCATACACCCTTCCTGAGGACGAAGATACTTGGACAAAGGACCAAATTGCAAAGGGGACACTCAGCTGGAGCGCCCTCAACATGATGCAGTGCGCGGTCCACCAAAAGGAATAGTCAAGAGTCTCCACGTGCACCTCAGCAAAAGAAATGTGGGACAAACTTGAATTGATCTACGAAGGTACGTCCGAGGTAAGGGAATCCAAAGCAAGCATGTTAGTTTATGAATATGAAATGTTTAAAATGAACACTGATGAAACTATCTCTGACATGTTTGCAAGATTCATGCTAATTATAAATGGTCTGAAAGGTCTTAAGATAGAATACTCAGAGAGTTATTTGGTGAGGAAGATACTTTGGTCTCTTCCATCCTCATGGAACACCAAAGCCACTATCATCGAGGATTCCAAAGATCTCTCAAAAATGAAATTAGATGAACTGATTGGCTCTCTAATGACTTATGAAATAAATGTGAAAAGAAAGGAAACTGAAGAAAATCCTAGAAGGTTAATTACTTTAAAGGCTTTCAAGAAAAGTTCTTCAGGTTCTAAAAAGGATGCACCTCAGGAAGTGAGGAGTTTGAATCATCTAGTGAGAGGAGGTGATGAAATGGCCATGCTCACTAGACAATCAAAAAGTTCCTGAAATTCAAAAGGAGAGGGTAGGTAACTCTAAACCTTTCTAAAGAAAGATTTTGCTAATAAATTTAAGACTAACAAGAAATCTGAGATTGTGTGCTATGAGTGCAAGAAGCAAGGGCGCATGAGAGGAGAGTGCCCTGAGCTTAAGAAGAAGCTGAAGAAGGAGAAATTCACCATCAAGAAAGCCAAGGCAATGATGGCTACTTGGAGTGATGAGGACGAAGATGAGAACGCTGAAGCAACATCTGGAGATGATGAAGTTCAGTGTCTTATGGCAAGAAGTAATGACTCCAACAAGGTAAACTCTTCCTTTGAAACTTATTCTATTATTGAATGGGAAGAAGCTTATACTGTTTTGTTGAAAAATTTTGTGAATATAAGTCAGGAAATAAAGCACTCAAAAAGAAAGTCAATTCCTTATTCATGACACCAAACATAATGAAAAAATTGCATCCTTGAATAAAGAAATTCAAATGATGAGAATGATGAACATGCACACAGTGAGGAAATGGATGGCATGAAACTGAAACTCAAGAAGTTCAAAAAGAAAATGATGATCTAAGCAACCCCTAAAAACTCTCCAAGTTGAACTTACTGAAGTAAAAGAAAATTTGAAAAAGGCTGAAGAGCATCTTAAGGAAAAATCTAAACATCTAACTAAGTTTGTCAAAGGTAAACAAAATCTTGATGCAATCTTGGGATCTAATGTGTTTGTTGCAAAACATGGGATTGGATATCAACCTGTTTAAACCAAAAGTAATTGGTAAAAATCTGTTGACATCTTTTGTTGATTCCAGCCCAAGCACAAGCAAACAAATCTCGTCAATGAACAATAAAAGTCAAGCCAAGGGCAAGAAAAAGGAACCCAAGAACACCAAATTTATGCTAACAAAACTACAAAACCTGTCAACAGCCCCAATAAGGGTTGTCGACAAGACTGGAAACTAGCTTCTAAAGGAAAGCTGACCAGGCAACAAAAAGGTAAAATGCCCATGCATGTCCTCAAAACAAAAATCCCTTGTCATGAAAAAAAACTTCATCATGCAATTTCTGTAAGAAAGTTGGACAATGAAAAACAATGCTGCAATAGCCCAAACAAACAGAAACTCAAACAAGTTTGGATTCCAAAGCATTTACTGTTTGGCATGAATGATACATTGGGACCCAAAGTGATTTGGGTACCAGAACTCTTGTCTGATCGACATGTGCAGGAATTGATGACCAAACTGTCCCATAATAAATATTTCATTTATTTAATATTAATTGATGATAACAAAATAACACTAATAGATTCTTGAGCCTTGAGAACAGGAAGCAAAAGAAAAATGAAAGATCAAGACAATCTGGTAAGTCCCATCATTTCTATCTAAGTCCCTGTAACGACTTCTTTGATAAGCAGAACGACTTACTCTTGACCGGAGCACTCGAATCGTTACCGTAACGACTTCCTTAACCTCGTAACGATTTCTTTAGAACTCGCAACGACTCTCTAGCCGTAACGACTTCTTTAGACCTCGTAACGATTTCTTTAGAACTCGCAACGACTCTCTAGCCGTACGACTTCTTTAGACCTCGTAACGATTTCTTTAGAACTCGCAACGACTCTCTAGCCGTAACGACTTCTTTAGACCTCGTAACGATTTCTTTGTTAGTCATAACGATTCGCGCAACGACTTCTTCTGTTAGTCATAACGATTTCGCGCAACGACTTCTTTGTTAGTCATAACGATTTCGCGCAACGACTTCTTTATTAGTCATAACGATTTCGCGTAACGATTTCTTTATTAGTCATAACGATTTCGCGCAACGACTTCTTTGTTAGTCATAACGATTTCGCGCAACGACTTCTTTGTTAGTCATAACGATTTCGCGCAACGACTTCTTTGTTAGTCATAACGATTTCGCGCAACGACTTCTTTGTTAGTCATAACGATTTCGCGCAACGACTTCTTTATTAGTCATAACGATTTCGCGTAACGATTTCTTTATTAGTCATAACGATTTCGCGCAACGACTTCTTTGTTAGTCATAACGATTTCGCGCAACGACTTCTTTATTAGTCATAACGATTTCGCGTAACTTCCTTATTAGTCATAACGATTTCTTGCAACGATTTCTTTAGAACGCGCAACGACTTCATAAGTTATCACAACGATTTCTTACAGTTCATAACGACTTGCTATAACTCATAACGATTTCATAAGTTATAAGTCAGCAAGATCTCTTTATCGAATTTCTTGATGCATCAGGATAATGCTTTTTAATAGCGTTGAAAAGTCAAAGTCATATCTTGTCCGTTGACTGCTTTGCATTAAATGCTCTCCGATCGTATCTCCCTGCATGCAGACAATATCTTCCATTTCTATGCTACTCTGTCTACGTACTTTTCTTGGACAGAAAGGAGCTTTGCTATATACTGCAATATCTGTTCCATTTCAACTAATAATAGACAGCAGTCCTAGCTGTCTTCTATTTATTGATGATATGCTTACAGATATCTGACAAGACTCATCTGGACAACGTTGGACACAAGATACAAGTTCTATGACATCTCTTTGGCGTGTAAAAGACTGACGATCAGAAGCTTCCTCAGTAAACCAGTCTAACGTACACAAGGATAAGAGACAACGGGCACTTCAACGTTCGAATTTGAATCAGCAGCTTAAATAGAAGACTCAAGACGAAAAGAAAATAGACTGATAGAGTAACATCGCTTGATTTTAGAAGAAGAAAGGAATCCATCTCTCTCGATCTTTAGAACTTTGAAGAAGAGCGAAGCCTCCACTCAAAAACCTGGTTCAAAGCTCTTAGCTCTCTGTGCTCAAAGGAGTCTTCTCATTTGTAAGAGCCGTGTGGTCCTTGGAGAGAAAACCTTGTTAAATCTCTTTCTCTCGGGGCTTAGGAGCTTCAGGTTGTAGCTGGTCAAGCTAGAATCTGAAGCCTGTTTTCACAACCTTTTTCTGATTAGTGTGTGTTCCCTTCTGGACGAAGGAAGACCTGGTGGTATCCAGGGTGGTTGTTGTTCCCTTCTGGACGAAGGAAGACCTGGTGGTATCCAGGTGGTTGTTGTACCCTTCAGGTTGAAGGAAGACCAGTTGAGGCTGGGTGTAAGGATCCTTAAGGGGGATTGTACCCTTGGTAGTAAAATCCTGAGGTATTGCTCAGGGACTGGACGTAGGTCTCCTGGAGAGGAGTTCCGACCAGGATAAAAATCCTGTGTCGCTTGTGGTTGTGTTTTTGGTGTGATTGTTGTCTTGTTTGCTCTAACTCTAACCTTGTTATTAAGTTGTGCAATCTTTTCAGTAAACGGTTTTAATCAAACATCGAAGTTTTAATAACCCATTCACCCCCCCTCTGGGCTAGCTAGCTGGCAACAGGAATGCCTAGCATCCCAAAATCAATACAAGTGGTACTTGGACAGTGGCTGCTCAAGGCATATGACGGGCAACAAAGGAAAATTTTGTCTGGTGGTGGAGAGAGAGACGGAGGTCAAGTAGTTTTCGGAGGCAACAATAAAGGCCAGATTATCGGTGCAGGTAAGATTGGTAAGTATGCCTCTAAATCTATAGACAATGTATTGCTGTAGATGGCTTTCATCACAATTGCTTAGCATAAGCCAACTGTGTAATAAAGGTCATAAAGTTGTCTTTGAATCCAACTCATGTCAAATCATTGATAAGGAAACAAGAAGTCTAAAGTTTTCTGGAAAAGGGTGAATAATATCTATTGGTTGACTTAGATGATCCAGAAAATGATAACTTGTGTCTTGTAGCAAACAAACAGGATGAGCTTACACTGTGGCATCGCAGGCTTGGCCATGCAAGCTACAATGTCCTGCACAAGATCATGAAACTGAAGTTGGTAAGTGGACTCCCTGACATTTCCTTTAATAAAAATGAATGTTTTTGTGATGCATGTGCACAGGAAAAACAAACAAGGAAATCCTTCAAATCAAAAGCACCGGTAAGCACTTCTAAACCCTATGAACTTCTGCACATGGACCTGTTTGGACTAATAGAACACTAAGTCTCAATGGCAAACGCTTTGCTTTTGTCATTGTAGACGACTTCTCTAGGTTCACATGGGTAAAGTTCCTCACACACAAAAATGAAGCAATGAGACTGTTTGAGGAATTCTTCAATAAAATTGGGCATGGAAATGTTCATAAAATATGCTTAATCCACACTGATCACGGGGGAGAATTTGATAACAATTCTTTTTCTGATTTCTGTAGGCACCACGGGATAGAACATTTGTTCTCCTCTCCAAGGACTCCGGAACAAAATGGTGTAGTGGAGAGAAAGAACATAACTTTGATGGGAATGGCTCGCACTCTTTTGGTTGAAAGTCAACTTGCCAGGATGTTTTGGGCAAAAGCGGTGAACACTTCATGCTACATACTCAATAGAGCCATGGTAAGACCTGTCATAAAGAAAACTCCCTACGAACTTCTGAAAGGTAAGAACCCAGTATTGGGTATTTCAGAGTTTTTGGCTCAAAAGTGTTCATACTAACAATGATAAAATTGATCTAGACAAGTTTGAGGCCAAAAGTGATCCAGGTATTCTTCTTGGATACTCAGAACACTCTAGAGCTTATAGGGTGTTTAATATCAAGAATAAAACTGTGGAAGAAACTCCACATGTTGTTTTTGATGAAAGTCATGCAAAATCTGACAATTTCAATTCTCACAGGACTCCCGATCAAGATGATAAAACAATCCTTGCAGAACCACTTCAAGTGAAAGCCAAGAGAAACTCTCAAACAGCACCAAAGGTAAAAGTGGATATCTTCGCAGGTACCACGATGATGAGGACCATCACATCCTCTTCAAAAAGGGAGAAGAAGAACCTGATGAAGATCGCAAGAGGATGAACCTCAAGTTGAAACTCCTCAAGCACACCCTCCTCAGAACAATCTCCTCAAGTACAAGATCAACCCAGACCTTCAACAATCACAAATGTCAGGTACTCTAAAGATCATCCACTTGAGAACATAATAGGAGATGTGAATGAAAAAGTTCAAACTAGGTCTCAAGTCAGGGAAATAGTTGAACAGGATCATCTAGCTTTCGTTTCTCAAGTGGAACCCAAAAATGTTGAAGAAGCTCTAAAGGAAAACTCATGGATTGATGCTATGCATGAGGAGCTTGGGCAATTTCAGAGAAAAATGTCTGGAGTCTAGTTCCTAGAACCCCTGAAACTTCTGTCATAGGGACAAGATGGGTTTTAGGAATAAACTAAATGAAGAGGGAAAAGTGGTGAGAAATAAGGCTAGACTGGTTGCAAAGGGTTATAATCAGGAATTTGGTGTGGACTTCGAAGAATCCTTTGCTCCTGTAGCTAGGCTAGAAGTAGTTAGAATCTTGTTAGCATATGAATGCTCAAACAAGTTCAAGCTTTTTCAAATGGATGTTAAAACTGCCTTCTTGAATGTCTACATCAAAGAAGAAGTCTATGTCTCTCAACCACCTGGCTTTGAGGATCATGATAAACCTAACCATGTATATAAACTGCATAAAGCTCTTTATGGTTTGAAACAGGCACCCCGAGCTTGGTACGACAGACTAAGCACATTTCTGGTAAGCAAAAACTACTCAAGAGGTAAAGTAGACCAAACTCTCTTCACTAAGAAAGTTCGCAGTCACATCATTGTGGTTCAAGTCTATGTGGACGACATTATATTTGGTTCTACTAACCCATCACTGTGTGAAGAGTTTTCAAAACACATGCACAGTAAATTTGAGATGAGCTTAATGGGGAAGCTTCAATTTTTTCTTGGTCTACAGGTGAAACAACTAGAAGATGGATTCTTCATCAACCAAGAAAAATATGTCAAAGAGCTACTGAAAAGATTTCAGTTCGAACAAGCCAAGCCTGCCTCAACACCAATGAGCACAAGCATAAAACTAGAAAGTGATGAGAAAGGTAAACGGTAGATGCAAAGCAATTTCGAGGTATGATTGGCTCCCTTCTATATCTTACTGCAAGTAGACCGGACATTCAATTCAGTGTTTCCTTTGTGCTAGATACCAATCTAGTCCAAAGGAAAGCCATTTGGTTGCAGTTAAGAGAATATTCCGATATCTCTCAGGTACGCATGATATGGGTCTTGGTATCCAGCAGGTAGTAGCTTTGACTTGGTCTCCTATTCTGATGCTGACTATATGGATGTAAAATTGACAGGAAGAGCACTAGTGGCTATTGCCAACTACTTGGTGGTTGCATGGTTTCGTGGGCATCCAAGAAGCAACACTCGGTTGCACTCTCCACTGCAGAGGTAGAATATGTTGCTGCAGGAGTTGTGCGGCTCAAGTGTTGTGGATAAAAAGTCAATTGCTGAGTACAACATTGACATTGGATGCACACCTATCCTATGTGACAACACCAGTGCAATCAATCTCTCAAAGAACCCAATCAACACTCTAGGACAAAGCACATAGAGATAAGGCATCACTTCTTGAGAGATGAGGTAGCCAACAACACTTACAGCTGAGCTTCATACCCACTGAAAAACAACTAGCTGACATCTTCACAAAACCATTGGCTGAGGATAAGTTCACAACACTAAGAAGGGAATTTAGGTTGTGCAAAATGCAATGAAACTCATACCAAATCTTGGATATATGGTTCTTTTGTGCAACAACTATGGGGTATATCAAATGGTGATTTGTGGAAGAACGAGTTATGCTTGTTTGGAAACTCTCATTATGCGTGAGAAAACATTCTCCGCCACGTATCTATAGTTGAAGTGCGAAAAGGGACATCTATTTTAGATAAGGTGTTTAGTTTCTTCTCAATTTGCCCAGTCATTTCAAAACAAAAAAAAAAAAAAAAAACATATACAAAGTCAAAATACCAAAAAGATTTTCATAGTTTGTCCCCTCACTGAATGGTGTGCTATTGAATTGTTGCAACTCTTGCTGAATTGTTTTTGAATTGCTTGAATGATGAGTCTTCACATGCACACACTATGGGGGAGTTTTGTCAAGGTAGGTGAGTGAAATTTTAGAGGGAAACATCTCATTGGCCATAGCCTTATTTCCCTTGAATGAACATTCCATCATTTCTCTCATCTCTGCCTTCAAAAACCAATTTTCTGAAGTCCTGTCGACAGCCCCCAAGCTGCTGTCGACAGCCACTAGCAGGTTTCATCCAACAGAACTCAGAAGTTGTCTGTCTGTCAGTACCTGTCGACAGCCACCCTTGCATCTTCGACAGGAACACCCTCCCAGAACACAATGTTTCAGATCTGTCAGAACTGTCGACAAGCCCCTTATGGTTGTCGACAGATGGACCTGTTTCTTCAAATATTTCTCTTTTTGGTCCAACATTCTTCATGAGCATACTTCTTGAAAGTATTAAGGTGAAATTTGGTAAAAGCCTACATTATAATCTTTCCTATTCACATGATATCAAAGATATTGTCTAAATCACAATGATTTTTGACATACTATTCTTTATGAGTCTAAGTTGCACTAACATGAGCACATCAAACAAAAACACATGAAGCTCAAATTAACTCACTTGAATAACTAATTGTAGAATATCATTTTTCAAAGTCATGTGATCAGTCACTAGGTCATTGAGGGTTATGTTTCATTGTTTTTAAACTCCTTCTACTTCTTGACCTTGATTTTAAAACAAAAAAAAACAATAACATTAAGGGAGACAAGCTACCTATTTCAAAAATACAAATTGTTCAATACAAAGGGAGAGAAAAGGCAGAGCAATGTTGAATATTGCTAAGTAACCGGGGATGTGGGCATCACAAATGTCTATCTTCGCATCAAACGGCTTACTCATTATCTCTGTATGATGGTTTGATGGTCACTCAACCGAGTAACTGGAGATACGGACACCACAAATGTTTATCTTCACGTAAAAAGGTCAAGCATAATTACCACTGTTTCACTTACGCTTAAAAAAAAGAAAAGGAAATAGAGTGTAGCCTCCCCAAATTTGTCTTGACAAGGCCATTATGTGGTTTCTGTTTAACTACCATGTAGACATCCTCCTCATAAATTTTGTGACAGTCACCCACTAAGAAAAATGGTCTCTTGCAAATGACTTATTCAAGAGGGTTTTTATCATCACATGTTTTTTGTTTTAATGCATTCTTGTTGTTGTCACTTGAGAATCGAGAATATTATTTCACAACCATTGTCGATTCTTGACGTGTCCTAAATATTTGTGGCTATGACATTTTATAATATGATTTTACCTATTTTCCATCTTACATACACATCTCATGCTCATGGCCTTGAAAATCTGTCAAAAATCCTTCACTGGCATAATTCTGCAAGTGCCTGTCGACAGGGCCCAGTTCTCCTGTCGACAGTCTGCGGCAGACTGTCTTTTGGAAACCCAACGGACACCCTTTTAGGGCGGATTTTGTGGGACCCAGACCATTCAAATCCTCACAAACCTTCTTTAAAAGGTCCCCACGAACCTTTCCTCCCTTTCTCACTTCCAAAAGCCTCTCTTCCTTCCTTCTCCCCAAATCCTTCCTTCTCCAGGGCGACATAGGATATCTTGCTACTCTCTGTGTCTCCTTCCTTCCTCTATCTTCTTCCTCCCTCACATCTCCATCTACTTCGAGATACATCATCTGATGGCTCCACCGGCCAAGAAGATGGCCTCCCGTCGTCGTCCTCGGTCTCCCGAAGCCGGACAGGGCTCCAGGGCACCCTCCGAGCGCCGGACGAAGCACCGGGAAGACCGTCTGCCGGAGCTCATCATCCCTCACAACCTTCAACTACTCAAAGTCCATAGCACCTTCAAGAAGTTCGTGCAACCCCGCTACGTCGACTTCGTGTCTTTGGAAGCCCTTTTTCCTGAGTTGCAGCCTCTCTTCGATGTCCAGAGTTGGTCTCCATTCTGCTATAATCACAAGCGGTACTCACCCACCGCTGTAACGGAGTTCTTCAACAATCTCCGACAGACTGCTGCAGGTGATATCTATTCCAGAGTCAAGGGGACTTCCTTCCGAATTTCCCCTAATCTATGTTCTGTTGCCTTTCAAATCCCTAACACTGGGGTAGATATAATGTCCCATCATCCCACCCCAGAAAACTTCCATACCCTCATAACTTTGTAGTCTTATGACCCTACGAGTCATAAGCAACTAATGCTAACTCTTTCCTCCACTTCATCATCTCATCCACCACATCTTCACAACCATCATCGTTCCTAAGGATGGTAGTCGCGAACTTGTGACTTCCGTTCACAAGTCCTTGCTCCATAAATTCTTGAACTGTGAACCCATCAATCTACCTGTCACGTCCCGAGAACTATGCAGCGGATATTAGTTCTAATAATTCGAGTCGATATCTCGAGCCGTGGACAGTCGGAAAATAAGCCTCTAGCTAGACCGCACTAAAGGTGTATCAACACAAACATAATAGGGCACGAGTGTTGAAACTCCATATAAATTGTAATCAGATCTCAACTCATTTTATCAAAATTGGAACTAGTACAGGGCTGAGACTCAATAAAAGGGAAAGTACATAACACCTCTCTTCCTCTACATGTTCTAACACTCAAAATGAACTAACTATAGACGGACTCATAATTGGAACGATCATCACTCGGTCGCATTCCCATCCTCGACTTGCTCTTCCTCTTGAATGTCATAGTCACCTAGATTGGGTAAAAGTAGGGGATGAGCAAACTAGCCAGTAGGATTTATATCTCAATGTGCGGGCAATGATATAAGTGATTAAACATTTAGAACTAGGTAAGCACGATGGATGTCATGATATGCAAGTGCGAATAAAACAGATTAAAACATGATACATGAAACAACTAGATAGAGTGATCATGATAGAATAAGATCGGAATGATATAACAAGAGAGAACTAGCAATAAATCACTTTGTACAAGCATGCAAGATTTCACTTGATGTCAATAGTTTACAAGAACGCAAGATATCACTAGTTGCAATAAATGCAGGATGGCCATATCACTCAAGCAAGATTGCACAAGCACGATCAAGAAACACTAATCAGGCACGTAAACACTAATGTACACAAGGAAAGATCCACCAAGAGTGCACACAGGTCACGTGTATGTGGTTATGTATCTAACATTCAACAAGCAAGAAAGTACTCCCAGTGCAGATGCAACGCCAGTAGTAACAATTATACCCATGGTTAACAGTATATCTATGACTCGCCGTCATTGGGGCTAGATTGGAGCCTTGGACACACGTCGTGCCCTGTCAGCATCTCATGTAAATTTTAATGTAGATACCCACAGTCATTAATAATGGCCAATGAGAGTTTCAATAAGTAAACATGTGTAATGTCATGTTCATGATGATGATGGGAACAAGAATAAGTAATTGAACATGATTTCATGATAATAATGGTCAAGAGATAATTCGGCAGGATAACAGTACGATTTATACTTTGTTCATCTTTACATTAATGGCTTTAGTCTAGATTGTAATTCACGCTCACGAGAACAAGAGAGAAAGGAAGTGCACGCTAGAGATGTATAAGTGTGTAGTGATGTAGCGTCTCAATCCACAAATCCGTCGGTCTCAAACTCTCGGAAAACACTTAACATGATGGCATGCAATGAACAATGCATTTAACTACATATGGGTTACAAGATTTTAGGATAATATTTATCATTAAATCAGCTAGAATGGTAAAAAGAGTAAATCACAAGCTTCATATATGATCAAACATTAAGATAGTAATTAGAATAAATTCATGTAATTAAGGATTTTTCAATGGGGTAAACACTTTTAAGCCGTTAAGTAGACATCATAAATGATCGACCCAAGACAGGCAATATTTTGCAAAGGTAGTGTCGACACACCCCTTACTGGTGTCGACACCATGCTTCAAACACAAGGCAAAATAATTAAGAACGGGTCCAGTAGTGTCGACACTAGATCAAGTAGTGTCGACAATAGAGACAGCTTCCTGAAAACCTTCTGGCCATTATGGGACAGTGTGTCGACACTAGAGGCCTTCCAGAACACCTTTTGGGCAAAACTGGTCAAGTAGTGTCGAGACTAGATCAGGTAGTGTCGACACTAGAGACCTTCCCAGGACACCTTCCAGGCTAATCTGGGACAGTGTGTCGACACTAGTCCAAGTAGTGTCGACACTAGAGGCCCTCCCAGAACAACACATATAGGTCAAGTGCAACCCGAAAACACATCTCATGTAGGATTTACTTACCCTGCTTATAATCTCTAAATATGACGTTTTAACAAAACGTTCAACACAAAAAGATGACGAGGACAACTAGTAGAAGACTTTGATGTTGGGGGTTTGACTTAATTCAGTTTCGAATCCCTAAAAACATATGCAGAACATAAAGCTAAGTGCAGCCCGAAATCGCAGTATCATGCAGCGACTCCCTTACCACACTTATAACTCTCTAACGAAAGACTTTCGGACACATAAAAGTTGATCGTGACTACAATTAGAAGAACTTTCATGAAGGAAGTTTAGTCTAATTCGTCTTGAATCGTGGGCATGATATGAAGAACGGGAAAAACCCTAACTGTGCGAGACTTAGGAAAAACGATGAATAGTTCAAAATCTACTCAATGAAATTCGATGAAACCAGTGGGAAATGAAAGATAACTTGATGTTTACACATTGGTATAGGATATGTTAAGGTTTGGCCGAGAAAACCTACTTCTGGGTTGAAGAAGTCGCATTTTTCAGAAAACCCGTGTTCAGAACCTTGGAGGAGGATGCTTACTGCTCCGAGTATACTGCATGGAATTTGGGAATTCCATTGGGTTAGAACGTAGACTTGACCCTCTTCCAGGGGTATAAGCCTGTACGATGGATTTAGGTTTGACCTACTTGGTCGACTTCAAGATGACCGTCTGTGCAGGTCGCAGCAGACTCAACGGGAAGAAGAACGACTTGGTGTGGATGATCTCCTGCTCCCCAGCCACCAAGAACTCCTCCACACGACCCCAGCAAGTTCTAAAACTCGTCCCTAAGGGTTGGTGAAGAGTATTTAAGCAACCATGGTGTTTTAGGAGTCCTACTATGACTAGAAAGCTAAATTACGGTTTTGATATAGTTTCCTATTAGGGAGGATTTCTTCCTCCCATAGAGTGTGTGAGGCTTTAGGAAACCTCCCCCCATAGTTAGGCACGAATTTGGGTTGCCAAGAATGCATGATTGCATCCCAATTCAACTCGAATTGCCTCTTTCTAATTTCAGCCTATTTAGAGTTACGAATTTCTATGCATTTTCTTACTTTATTTGATTTTTGGGCCAAATGATGTCCATTGGCCCAATTATGATATTGGGTCATTAATATATAATGTTAGAAGTCTCTCCAATTTTTATTTAATTTATGGTTGCGTCATATTTCAGTGTTAATGATTTTCCGACTTGTTTTCTAATTTGGATAATCGGTCAAAATAACTCTTAAACCTAGCCTAAATGATTTTTATTGAACTAAAATTCTTGATGGGTCGTTAGAGAATATTATTTGAATTCCATATATTTTTTTATTTAGTTTTCTGACCCATTCAAGTACGTGCGATAATGATTTTCCGACTTATTCATGAATTACGATAATAAGTGACAAAACACTTCAAACTTGGTTAATCCAATTTTTCGTGGCATAAATTTCTTTGTGGAACATTTAGTAATAATGTTTAGGGTTGATGTATAATTTGTACGGAATTTTCCGATGTGTTTTGGCACATACGATAATGATACGTATGCTTTAGATACTCCGATATTATGGAAATTATTTATTTCCATTTATTTGAGTTTTTATGTAGTTAAAATTTTCGGGGTGCTACACCCTCCCCCACTTAAGAGAATTTGGTCCCCAAATTCATAGACCATTAATTGGCTTTTGATAATTATAATTCTTGAGTTGGTTTCAGATTTAATTCCTCCAACTTGTTTCAACATCGTGGATGCCAGTCCAAAATCTACACCTATGGCCACCCGTACTATTCATTTGGTTCCTTCCACTCTTGTTTTCCCTTCCACGGTTCTTATAACTCCATCTTAATGCTCCAGATGAACTATGGTATCGCTACTAGATTATTCCTTTTCAATTTCTCCTTAATGATCTCCCCTACTTAGAAGTGTACCAATAAGAAAACATCATAAGATCAGTCTAGGGGTTTAACAAATATACCTCCTTCTAGAAGCTCCGCTTGCATTATCGCATTCACGCGTCCTTGACGCTTTACCACTCCTTGGTTCCTTCCAACTTGGTCTTTTAACATAGGACAATTCGGTATACGATGTTCGTGACTCCCGCATCGCAGGCAAGCTCTGGCCTTCTTCCAGCACTTGTCCGCTTGATGCCAAGGCTTGTTGCAAAATTTACAACATTCAACCGTCGTTGTTTCTTCTACTTTGATCTTTTTATCCATGCTATAGTCCTTCCCCGTGGTTGGCCTTTTGTTGTTATTGTAGTTATTATTGTTGTTATTGGGGAAAGTTCCAGTTGTATTGATTGCTGCCCTTTTTATAAAGGTCGGCCTTGAGATGTCCTTCCCCCTCATGCCTTCCACCTTAGCCATAGTGTCTTCTACCAGTTGAGCTCTTTGGACCATCTCAGTGTAAGTTTGAATATTGTGTGGTACGAGCCTTTCAATGAACATGGGCCTGAGCCCGTCCATGAAACGTTAGCCTTTAGCCTTTCAGTTCCCACCAAATGTGGGGCATACACAGCAAGACGTGAGAACAGAGCCTCATACTTAGCCACGGTCATTCCTTTCTGTTTTAGTGCGGCAAACTCCGTTGCCTTCTTCTCCTTGACTCTCTCAGAGAAATATTTCCCCGGAATATCTCCAGGAATCCGGACCACTCCAGCTCAGCTACATTTGGCACATGGGCCGATGTGGCCTTCCACCATGCTCGGGCATCCTTTGTAAATTGGAAAGTGGCCAGTACCACCTTCTCCCTATTCGTGCATTCCATGACTTGGAAGATCCTTTCTATCTCCTCCTGCCAGTTCTCTGCCTCGTCTGGATCAGGGGATCCAGAGAAACGAGGAGGGTTTAAACTCCTAAAATTTTGGTGCAGATCACCGGCTCCATTCCTTGCAGCTCCAGCCTAATTTCCAGCCTGAACTACATTTGGTAATGCTTGGGTCAGACCAGCCACAGTGTCTTGCATAGCTTGCCACTGGTTGCGGGCCATTGCAGTTGAGTGTAAGAGTTATGAGGGTTCCTGAGAAAAGGATGGAAACCTATTAATGTCTCTAGATACATTATATGAGTCAATGGGTAGGAGTGTTTAATTCTTTCTAACATATTCCCTGTCTCTACCCATTCTCACCAGGTACTATATTAAATTTCCATGACCTAGGTTCCATAGATATCTCCTATTCCTGAGACATATCCTATTTGATATCATAGGCTCTGATACCACTAAACTGTCGCGTCCCGAGAATTATGCAGCGGATATTAGTTCGAAGAATTTGAGTCGATAACTCGAGACGTGGACAGTCGGCAAATAAGCCTCTAGCTAGCACGCACTAAATGTGTATCAACACAACATCATAATAGGGCCCGAGAGTTGAACTCCATATAAATTGTAATCAGATCTCAACTCATTTTATCAAAATTGGAAACTAGTACAGGACTGAGACTCAATAAAAGGGAAAGTACGTAACACCTCTCTTCCTACTACATTGTTCTAACACTCAAAATGAACTAACTATAGACGGACTCATAATTGGAACGCTCATCACTCGGTCGCATTCCCATCCTCGACTTGCTCTTCCTCTTGAATGTCATAGTCACCTAGATTGGGTAAAAGTAGGGGATGAGCAAACTAGCCCAGTAGGATTTATATCTCAATGTGCGGGCAATGATATAAGTGATTAACATTTTAGAACTAGGTAAGCACGATGGATGTCATGATATGCAAGTGCGAATAAAACAGATTAAAACATGATACATGAAACAAGCTACATAGAGTGATCATGATAGAATAAGATCTGAATTGATATAACAAGAGAGAACTAGCAATAAATCACTTTGTACAAGAACGCAAGATTTCACTTGATGTCAATAGTTTACAAGAACACAAGATATCACTAGTTGCAATAAATGCAGGATGGCCATATCACGCAAGCAAGCAAGCAAGATTGCACAAGCACGATCAAGTAACACTAATCAGGCACGTAAACACTAATGTACACCAAGGAAAGATCCACCAAGAGTGCACACAGGTCACGTGTATGTGGTTATGTATCTAACATTCAACAAGAAAGAAAGTACTCCCAGCGCAGATGCAATGCCGGTAATCATTATACCCCATGGTTAATATTATATCTATGACTCGCCGTCATTGGGGCTAGATTGGAGCCCTTGGACACACTCCGTGCCCTGTCAGCATCTCATGTAAAATTTTAAATGTAGATACCCACAGTCATTAATAATGGCCAATGAGAGTTTCAATAAGTAAGCATGTGTAATGTCATGTTCATGATGATGATGATGGGAACAAGTAATAAGTAATTGAATATGATTTCATGATAATAATGGTCAAGAGATAAATTCGGCAGGATAACAGTACGATTTATACTTTTGTTCAATCTTTACATTAATGGCTTTAGTTTAGATTGTAATTCACGCTCACAAGAACAAGAAGAGAAAGGAAGTGCACGCTAGAGATGTATAAGTGTGTAGTGATGTACGCGTCTCAATCCACAAATCCATCGGTCTCAAACTCTCGGAAAACACTTAACATGATGGCATGCAATGAACAATGCATTTAACTACATATGGGTTTACAAGATTTTAAGATAATATTTATCATTTAAATCAACCTAGAATGGTAACAAGAGTAAATCAAAAGCTTCATGTATGATCATATCATTAAGAAAGCAATTAGAATAATATTCATGTAATTAAGGACTTTTCAATGGGTTAAACACTTTTAAGCCATTAAGTAGACATCATGAAATGATCAGACCCAAGACAGGCAATATTTTGCAAAGGTAGTGTCGACACACCCCTTACTGGTGTCGACACCATGCTTCAAACACAAGGCAAAATAATTAAGAACGGGTCCAGTAGTGTCGACACTAGATCAAGTAGTGTCGACACTAGGGACAGCTTCCAGAAAACCTTCTGGCCAATATGGGATAGTGTGTCGACACTAGTTACACTAGTTCAAGTAGTGTCGACACTAGAGGCCTTCCAGAACACCTTTTGTGCAAAACTTTTCAAGTAGTGTCGACACTAGATCAAGTAGTGTCGATACTAGAGACCTTCCCAGAACACCTTTTGGGCTAATCTGGGACAGTGTGCCGACACTAGTCCAAGTACTGTCGACACTAGAGGCCCTCCCAGAACAACACATATATGTCAAGTGCAACCCGAAAACACATCTCATGCAGGATTTACATACCCTGCTTATAACTCTCTAACGAATGACATTTTCACAAAACGTTAAACACGAAAGATGACGAAATCGCAGTATCATGTTGCGACTCCCTTACCACACTTATAACTCTCTAAGGAAAGACTTTCGCACAAAACTTTCAACATAAACTATGATCGTGACTACAATTAGAAGAACTTTCTTGAAGGAAGTTTAGTCTAATTCGGTCTTGAATTGTGGGCATGATATGAAGAACGGGAAAAACCCTAACTATGCAAGACTTAGGGAAAACTACAAATAGTTCAAAATATACTCAATGAAATTTGATGAAACCAGTGGGAAATGAAAGATAACTTGATGCTCTACACATTGGTATAGGATATGTTAAGGTTTGGCCCAAGAAAACCTACCTTCTGGGTTGAAGAAGTCCCGTTTTTGCAGAAAACCCGTGTTCAGACCACTTGGAGGAGAACGCTTACTGCTCCGAGTATACTGCATGGAATTTGGGAATTCCACTTGGGTTAGAACGTAGACTTGACCCTCTTTCCAGGGGTATAAGCCTTGCATGATGGGATTTAGGTTTGACCTACATTTGGTCGACTTCAAGATGACCGTCTGTGCAGGTCGCAACAGACTCAACGGGGAAGAAGAACGACTTGGTGTGGATGATCTCCTACTCCCCAGCCACCAAGAACTCCTCCACACAACCCCAGCAAGTTCTAAAACTCGTCCCTAAGGTTTGGTGAAGAGTATTTAAGAAACCATGGTGTTTTAGGAGTCCTACTATGACTAGGAAAGCTAAATTACGGTTTTGATATGTTAGTTTCCTATTTAGGGAGGATTTCTTCCTCCCATAGAGTGTGTGAGGCTTTAGAAAACCTCCCCCCATAGTTAGGCACGAATTTGGGTTGCCAAGAATGCATGATTGCATCCCAATTCAACTCAAATTGCCTCTTTCTAATTTCAGCCTATTTAGAGTTACGAATTTCTATGAATTTTCTTACTTCATTTGATTTTTGGGCCAAATGATGTCCATTGGCCCAATTATGATATTGAGTCATTAATATATAATGTTAGAAGTCTCTCAAATATTTTTATTTAATTTATGGTTGCGTCGTATTTCCGTGTTAATGATTTTGACTTGTTTCCTAATTTGGATAGTTGTTTACAATAACTCTTAACCTAGCCTAAATGATTTTTATTGAACCAATATTCTTGATGGGTCGTTAGAGAATATTATTTGAATTCCATATATTATTTTTATTTAGTTTTCTGACCCATTCAAGTACGTGAGATAATAATTTTCCGACTTATTCATGAATTACGATAATAAGTCGCAAAACACTTTAAACTTGGTTAATCTGATTTTTCTTGGCACAAATTTCTTTGTGGAACATTTAGTAATAATGTTAAGGGTTGATGTATAATTTGTACGGAATTTTCCGATGTGTTTTGGCACATACGATAATGATACGTATGTTTTAGATACTCCGATATTAAGGAAATTATTTATTTCCATTTATTTGAGTTTTTATGTAGTTAGAATTTTTGGGGTGCTACACTACCACTCCTCATGGTTTCCATCCTCCGCAGTTGCCTTCGTAGCTCCAAGAGGTCTATGCCATATGCATGCCAGCTCACTTCCCTCTTCTTATTCATTGATATCCAAATTTTAGACGCAGAGATGAGTCGTCTGAAGTCTCGTAGCTCCTATGACCTCACTGCTGCTCATCGGATGGGCTACAAGATGGTAGATGGCATTGTGACCCGTGAGCTCAAGGGTAAGGGACCAACTATAGTTGTGGGTGATGGTGAAGATGAAGAAGATGAAGAAGATAAAGATGAAGATGAAGCTGAAGACCAAGAAGCTGAAGACTGCCAATCTGAGCCTGTAGATGCTCCGGGAGATGGTGATAGCATTGCTGCTGGTGACACCGCTACTGAGCCTTCCATCAGTGATCTCATAGCTCAGTTGCAAATTCAGATGTCCACTGGCTTTGCTAACCTGAATGAATGATTGGACACAGTAGACACTAGTCTTGCAGCACTGGCTGACTCTCAAGTTCATATCCAGCTCAGGCTTACTAGGCTCTCCACCCATGTTCAACAGAATCGTCAGGCTCCTGCCTTACCTGGTCCTGATACTGCTTAGAGGGTCTAGGTGTCATAGATGTTTTGGTCACAGTCTTACTGTTGTCGTTTGCTTTCCGGAGTCATGTTGTTTACTTTCGTTGCAATTAGTCATGTTGTCCAATGTGCTATTATGTGTAATGCCTATCATTTAATGCAAAGCATAATTTCTCTTCCTATTCTATTGATCTATGCATGGAATGCCTTTTTGGATGTTGTCAAAAGGGGGAGAAATCAATTGAAAAATAAATTGTGGCTCAATTTGAAAATTTTGTCATCATCAAAAAGGGGGAGAATGTTGAGTTCTCATATGATGAATGCTTACTAAGAATGCTAAGCTAACAAGTCACATCTTTATTTTTGATGATGATCATTTCATGGACAGAATTGATGAATGTTAAATGATGAAACATGATGACAATGACTCTTGGATGCAAATGAAACATACATTTTAATTGATCATTTATATGTCATTATATCTCCCTAACTAAGTTCTTTAATGTAGGTGAGATTCTATTCAAGACATGTACCAAAAACAAGGTTCAAAGATCAAGAAAAACAAGAAAGCATGTACCTGTCGACAGCCAGAAAGGTACCTGTCGATAGATACAAACAGGCCAGCAAGACATACTTAAGGAGAGGAGTGCCTGTCGACAGCAGCAGTGTTGCCTGTCGACAACCACTGATAGGAAATGGTTTTCTGAACTCCCTATCTTCTGCCTGTTAGCACCTGTCGACAGGAGCACTCAGTGCTGTCGACAGATGCAGAGAACCTTCAGTTACGGAAAGTCTATAAGTTACCAAACTTGGTGTTTCCAACTACCACGTTTGTCCATATGTAAACACCACTATATAAGCAAACATTTGAAGGTAATCTCATATAAAAGCAGCCACCATCATCAACCCTAAAGAAAACCTAAGGAGAAGAGGTGTTGCTACTGCTCTGCTTCACCCTGCTGTTTAGAGAGAGAAAGAACCGTTGTTCCAGAAAAGTTGAGGACAATACGTCGTGGATTCAAGCTTCTCCATCAACGCAAGGCTATCAAGACGAAGTTTGAATTCCATCCAAACGTTCTCCAGAAGAGTTCTCAATCAGGATTCATTCTTTCCACTAAGAACTCTTCCAGTTTTCACTTTTCTATTATCTGTGTGTGTGTGATTGTGTTTCAAGAGGCCTTATGCTTGAATCACATGGTTTTGAGTTGTTCTGATCATGGTTGCACATCAGACATCTTGTGTGTGTGTGTGTTGTAGTCGCGAACTAGTTGAAAGCAGTCGTTTCTGCGTGTGTGTGTGGACCGTGGACGTAGGATACACAAGTTGTGTACTCCGAACCACGTTAAAAATTCGCGTCCTATGGTTTGCACGTTTCTACGATAGATGTTTGGTAGGCACGTTGTCTCTACACATGTTTGATAGATTGTTACTTCATCTATTGTCAGTTCACACACGTCAAAGTTTAGTTCAAAGTTGTTACAGTTTCTACAGTTGGTGTCTTCGCAAAAAGAAGGTGATAAGAACTTTTTTAATCGGCAGTAATCTCTTCAACCCCTTCTTCTAGATTACCATATGGGGAATTCCGCAACCCTTCACCATAGGGGTCTGAGAGTTGTACCATAGAAAAGTCCCTATGGAAGGATCAACGTCGTGTATTAAATCCTAAGGGCATTAGGATGAAATCCTGGAGGTGGACAAGTACCACTGGTTAGGGTGGAGAGGGCTTCTCCCGGTCTGCGCAGTATCCAAGGTTTGTCACTAGCTTGCCCAGGTGAGAAATATGAGCAAGTGAAGTGCTATGTGCTAAGTGCTAGGTGATAAGCACTAAGTGCTAAAGTGAGTGTTTTCCCTCTACTTGGTAGTTACGACTATGTGTCACGGCAACTTAAGAGATTAAATGTGAATATAATGCAAAGTGATAAGTGAATGTGGCAAGTGGTAAGTGAAATTGTTGTGATATGTGATAAATGTGAAAGCAAGAGTAATTGAAATAGAAGGAATGCAAATTGATATGTAAGGGAGAGTAAATGATAATGAGAGTACAGGTGCATGTGAAAACCAATGTAATAATGCATGTGTATATATTTATGTCATTCATGTGTTACCATCATAATTGTATTATCATGTTTAATACCATGTTAGTATTATGTGATATAGTTTAGAAATCTCTGTATGATAGTGTGTATGAATATGTGTATGCAAACATGTAAAGGAATGCAATGTGAAAAAATATGCATGTAGAATTGTCGAATGAATAAGATGGTATGTGAAAAAGTGTAAATCCAAGTAACTATGTTTAATTCATGTCAAAACAGCAAGCTAAGTATGATTACAAATGTGATAAATGTATGAAATAATGCCAAAGATCCATGATAAAATTTCTTTTCATTTAGTATATAGTTCCATGCTTAATTTGTATATAAATGCCATCCGAATTGAATATGTTTTAGATATTCAATCCATGTTAATAAAGGTGATATCATTGTGATTTATTCATATTAAAACAACAAATGAAATGTGTAAATAAATGAGAAAAAGTGCATGTGAAACATGAATTGAGATCATGTTAGGTGTTATCTACTTTAAGCTCAATTCCATGTTCTAATTGGTAGAATTGCTCCATGATATGGATAATGTTTAGATAAATAAATTATGTACATGTTAGGTATATAAGAGTGCATATGTTTATGTCATCTATGTGTTAATATGATTATGCTTAATTATGATAGAATGTTTAGTATCATGTTATGTAGTTTACTAGAAAGCATGTGCAAGTGTTAAGAGAGTATGATAAATTATACATTAAAACAGCAAGTAAATGGTGTGAGAAAATGATATAAGTGCATGAGAAATTAGCTAGATATCATGCTAGAAGTGTTCATTGTCTTGTACATAACCTTATGTTTTAAATTGGTAAAAATTGTCCAATGATATGATAAAGAGTTGAACTATGTATCATAGGATATAACATGTGTAGAGAACTTGTGTAGGTGTATGTTATCTTCCATAATTAATATGAGCATGCATTAATTCGGAATATGTTTGGGTGAATTATGTGTTGTTGTCCATAAGGAGAATGTGCCATGTGAATCATTGTGGTTAGAATGATAGAATGTGTTTTCATTATTGTTGGTAGCTTAGTGTGTGAGATATGTGTAAGTTTGATGTTTTAGATTACTTGCTGAGTCTTTTAAACTCATACTTGCTTCGGCGTATAGGTGTGACAGGTCATCCCGTAGCTGAGGAGAAGATAGTGAAGATTGGCACCGCATTCAAGAGTAGTTACTTGTGGAGATTTTCTTTTATAGTTACTTTATTTCATAGTTGAATAATGTTATTCATATGAACAATGTAATGGACTCTGCAGTTCTTTGCAAGTTTTAATAATGTGGACTCTAGCACTTTCTTTCACTATATAGACTGTGGAATGCTTGATGATGATGGAATGAAGTTTATTATTTCTTTTAATTCCGCTGCACTCTTTTAATATTCATGGACATATCAACATTATCGTTTAGTGTTGGGTTACTATCCCACTGTGACGACGCTCTTTATACCAATGGGGATTGGTATAATTGTACCAATATGAGGAGGGTCGTTACATTGCCCTTGGCTGATATGGGCAAACTCATCACAAAATCCATGGTGATTGCTTCCCACTTCCATACAAGTATCTCCATCTTCTGCATAAGGAACGATGGTCGCTGACGCTCGGCCTTCACTTGCTGGCACACTAAACATCTGGACACGAACTCAGCCACATCCTTCTTCATACTAGACCACAAGAAAGATCTCTTCAAATCATGGTACATCTTGGTGTTGCCTGGATGAATAGAAAACCTCGACCTCTGAGCTTTTGCTAGTATATCTTACGGACATCCACCACATTAGGAACACAGACTCTGCGCTGATATCTAATGACACCGTCCTCATCTCGAGCAATGCCCACCTTGCCCACCATCTCCTGAAGCCCAGGATCAGCTCTCTGCTACTCGATTACCTCGTCCAGAACTGTGGATCGGATAGACAACTGAGCTACGAATGCCTGACACAACTGTGGCTCTAACTCAGTCATAGCACACGCTGCATCCTCATGCATCTTCCAATCCTGCCTAAGCAAAAACCTCTTCTTGCTGAGCGCATCCACCACGACATTCGCCTTCCCTGGATGATTCTGAAGCTCAAAGTCGTAATCCTTGAGAAACGCAATCCACCGTATCTGGCGCAGGTTCAACTCCTTCTGAGAGAAAAGATACCTCAGACTCTTCTGGTCAGTAACCACCTCGAACTTGACACCATAAAGATAGTGTCTCCAGATCTTTATTGCAGGAACCACAGCTGCTAACACCAAATCATGGGTTAGATAGTTATGCTCATGCTTCTTTAACTGGTGAGAAACATATGCAACTACCTTACCATGCTGCATCAACACACAGCTAAGACCTATCTGAGAAGTATCCGAGTAGATGGCAAAACCCTCTGCACCACTAGGCTAGATCAACACAGGTGCAGATGTAAGCTGCTGGGTTGAGTGTGAATATAATACATTTCTCCTCACATTTTAATGATGACAAGATGTGATTTTAATGCATAACCATTGGAACATGTAAAATACATCACCTGAAATTACAATATTCAAAAAGCATGTTTCCAAGCACATTTATCATTGATATTCATGATAATATATTTAACTAATAATTTATGTGTTTATTTTCTCAGGGACAAACATTTTCTGCAAAGGTAGTGTCGACACAACCATCCTTGGTGTCGACACAATCGTTCAGAACAAAGGAAGAAATGTGAAGAAAAGTCCATCTCAGGTCGACACTAGTCCAGGGCAAGTCGACACTAGAGAGCCTTCCCTGAAGGCCTATTGTTCAGATAGCCAAAGTAGGTCGACACCAAATGCAGGCAGGTCGACACTAGATGGCTCTCCCAGAAGGCCTATTTTTTAGATGGCCAAAGCAGGTCGACATGATATGAGATCAGGTCGACACTAGAGAGCCTTCCCAGAAGGGTTGTTTTGCTGTCTGGGACATGAGGTCGACACTGAATCATCTCAGGTCGACACTACAGACCTCTCCCAGGGATTTGATTTGCCAGTCTGGGAGAGTGTGTCGACACACCTCATGGGCAGGTCGACACACTCCGGAATCTCTGGGACTTAATTTCCTCCTAGACACGTGGCACCCTAGGGAGAAGGTGGATCAACCTTGGAGCTTGTGCCCACGTACCCCAAGGGTATCTTTCGGATATTTAGGGTATAAATACCCTCCTAATGGGCACCCATCCACAAGAGAACCTTCTAAGCGCCTCCAGAAACTGGTTGTGGCGTCTAGAGAGTCTCTCCTCTCTGTTTTTCTCCTCTTGCACTTCCACACCACAATTCACCCTTCCAAGCACAAGGATCGAAGATTGATCAACATGAAGCATTAGGATCAACTTCAAAAGGAGCAGATCAAGTAGAAGCCAGCAATTGTGAAGCACTCAAGGAAGATCCCAATATCAAAGTTGCAGAGCATCGGCCAAGGGACTTCAAGTGATCAAGATCCTTCCAATTCTGCTTCTACAAGGGAGTTTTCTTGAAGAACAAGAACTGTCAACCTCATGTCTTGAGTCTTTCTTGTTTCTTCTTGGCTATTCTAGAAATTGTGCATAATCGATTGCATCAATTTTCTTGAATTGGCCTTAATTGATCAGATCATTGCTAGAGGATCTGGATCTTGTTGTTTCTGTTCTAGCAAGTGATTGTGAGCCTCTGTGCTCAGGGTTTTGAGTCGTCGTAGTCAAGTTGTGTAGTTGAGTAGTCTTGCTCAGATTCTAGAGTAGTCTTGCTCTAGGTAGTGTGTGAGTTGTCTAACTCATTTGTGGAGTTGTCAGGCTCTAGTGTGGGTTGTGTTACCTAGGTTGTTAGTGGATCCTCACTGTGTGTGAGGGGTGGATGTAGGAGTCACGTGGTGTGATTTTCGAACCACCTAAAAATCCCTGTGCATTGGTCTGTTTGTGGTTTGAATTTGCTCTTCATTAGATGAATGCATAGGATCGTTTGAATCTATCTAATCAACTGTTTACAGACTCCAATTGCTTAACTCACTTAATCTCTCTTCAGATCTGTGAAATTTCCTTTCAATCTAACTCTGATTTAAAGGTCTTTCAAAATTGGTTTAGCTTCCGCATTAGTTGGCATAGATCTATTCAACCCCCCCTTCTAGATCTTGTCCACCCTTTTATCGATCCTTCAATTGGTATCAGAGCGGGTTTTCACTTGATCTGAATAGTTTCTGAGTGTTCTGTGTGCTTGATTGTTTACTTGTTTGTTTTGCTAAGTGTCTCCTTCTTTGCATCATCATTTTAATTAAATGGATTCCAGAGGATTCATAGCTGAGGGCATTCCATAATAGGCCACCATTCTTTAATGGAACAGACTATTCTTATTGGAAAAATAGAATGCAAGTATTTCTTAGGGCCCAAAATTATGAAATCTGGAAAGTAGTGGAAGTAGGTCCCTATGAAAACCAGGGAGAGGAAGAAACCTGGACTAGGGAACAGATAAGAAGAGCTACAATGAATTATAGTGCCATGAACATGATTCAATGTGTTGTTCACCCCAAAGAGTACTCAAGAATCTCAATGTGCAAATCTGCCAAAGAGATGTGGGATAAACTTGAGGTACTCTATGAGGGAACATCTCAGGTTAAAGAAACCAAGGCTAACATACTTGTCTCTGAATATGAATTTTCATGATGAAGTCTAATGAGACAATCTCTGAAATGTTTTCCAGGTCATGATCATAGTCAATGGACTAAAGGCCTTAGGTAAGGACTACACTGATGCTGACTTGGTAAGAAAGATTCTACGCTCACTCTCTTCAATTTGGCACACAAGGCCACTGTTATTGAAGATTCTAAAGTTCTATCCAAAATCTCTTTGATGAATTAATAGGATCTTTAATGACATATGAAATAAACTTGAAAAGAAATGAAGAACATATAATCAAAACCAAGCCAGTAGCATTAAAGGCCTCATCTAGTAACAAGGGCAAAAGTCAGGATAAAACCAGTTCTGATGAGTCTGAGTCAAATGAGGATAAGATTGCCCCTGCCTAGGCAATTCAGAAAATTCTTGAAATATAGAAAAGGAAAGTTCTCTGGTAAAAAGAAATATTCATCAGGTAAAAGAAACACCTCCTTTTCTAATGCTACTCTAACAAGAATAAAAAATCTGACGAAATTGTTATATGCTACAGGTGCAACAAACCAGGACACATGAAGGGAGAATGTCCTGAAAACAAGAAGGAGAAGCACAAGAAGATTCACAAATTCAAGAAGCCGAAGGCCATGGTAGCCACTTGGTCTGATGAGGACACAAGTGAAAATGAAGAAGAAGAAAATTCCTCAAGCTCTGAAAGCGAGGAGATTTGCTTCATGCCAAATAGCTCAGATGGAAAGGTAAGCACATCTTTTAAAGATTTTTTTGTTGAAGATTGGCAGGATGCTTATGCTGAATTAGTTGAAAAATATACTAAAATGAGGAAGAAAATAAGCATCTCAAAAAAAAATTGAAAATAATTATCATAACCAATCTTCAAACAAAAGAATTTGTGAACTAGAAAATGAAGTAATAGAACTGAATGAAGAAAATGAAAATCTTCTGAAATGATTAATGAACTTAAGCTAGCCTCTCAAAAGGCCACCAATGAATTCAAAGACTTATCTGAAAAGCTGGAAAAAGAAAATCAACATAAACAACAAAAGATTAAAGAAATCAAAATCTTGGAAAACCAGCTAAGACAAAAAGATGAAGTCATTGAAACATTCACAAATGGCAAAGATAATTTGGAGGGCTTGTTGGGAACAAATATGAAATCAATCTCTCAGGGACTAGGGTTTGTAAACAAAAATCTAAGAAAGACAATCAGGTGAAAAGAAGGATAAAGCACCACTAATCAAATTTGTAAGGGCCCTAGTCTTGAAAATACAGAAGTCAAACAAAAATCAAGCAAAACATAAAAAAGTCCAAAACTCAGAACAAAGACAAGGCAACCAGGTCGACACAATCTCCTGACAGGTCGACACCAGTCACAAGAAGAAGGCTTCTGTGGCTGTAGTGTCGACACCAGTCAAAGAGAGGTCGACTGCTCAACAGCAACAAAAACAAACAACAAAATCAAAAATTCAAATAAAATTTGAAAAATAAGAAAAAATCAAAGGAAGTCATTCATGAAGAACCTTGGACTTCCAAGACAACTTATCAAGCTGATTGGAACCAATGGCATTACAACCCATGTTGGTATCATCCCCAATTCTTCTATCCAAACTTTCTGATGTACCAACAAAATCCTTGGATTCCACCTCCTCATGTAAATTCTCAGGCTCAAATGAAAAACACCCCTCCTATAAAAAACAAAAATACTGGTGTTTTCATCCTAAAGAAAAGAAGAAAGTGAAAAGTCAGAGAACACCAATGTCATAAAACCAAAATAAAAAACAAGTCAATTTGGGTGAGAAAAGATTTGATAATGTTGTCCCAACTTTCTAATGGTCCCAACACTGTTTGGGTACCAAAATCTTCTCTCCACTAATTGTTTTTGCAGGAAGGTCGTGCACCTAATTCAAATGTGTGGTTCCTTGACAGCGAGTGTTCACGACATATGACTGAGATAGAGCCAATTTTTCTTTCCTGCTAGAGAAGGAGGGAGGTTCACTAACATTTGGAGGTAAAAATAAAGGAAAGATCATAGGATCTGGAAAGGTTTGTCAAACTTCCTCAAACTCTGTTGATAGTGTTTTATTAGTTGATGGTCTTGATTACAATCTGCTAAGTATTAGCCAACTATGTGACAAAGGTCACAAAGTTATGTTTGAATCCAATTTCTGTAAGATCATTGATTCATCAACTGATAAAATAAAATTTTGTGGAAAAGGGAAAACAATATTTACATGATTACCTAATAAAAACTTTTCTGAAAATCTTGCTTTGTTGCAAATAAAGATGAAATTGCATGGACTTGGTACAAAAAACTTGGCCATGCAAGTTTCAGAACTTTAAATAAATTGTTAAGGCTGAATCTGGTTAAGGGTCTTCCTGAATCCTTTTCAAATATTGAAAATCAAGTTTGTGGGATCTGTGCCCAAGGAAAACAAACCAGGAAATCTTTTAAGAACTTCAATGAGGTACTCACATTTAGGCCACTAGAACTACTTCACATGGACCTTTTTGGCCCACAAGGGTTCTAAGTCTAAGTGGCAAGTGATTGGATTTGTAATCATTGATGATTTTACTAGATTTACTTGGGTTATCTTCTTGTCCCACAAAAGTGAAACTTGCCTTGAGTTCAGGAAGTTTGTACCACTGCCCTAACAAACTTTTCATATAAAATCAAAAATATTTTGACTGATCATAGGGGTGAATTTGAAAACCAATCCTTTTCTGATTTATGTGCTGAACTTCAAATATTCCACAAGTTTTCTTTACCAAGAACCTCAGAACAAAATGGAGCTGTGGAAAGAAAGAATAGAACTCTTGTGGAAATGGCTAGATCCATGCTCTTAGAAAGCAATTTGCCTAAATCCTTCTGGGCTGAAGCTGTAAACACAACAAATCACATTTTGAATAGAGCTTTGATCAGACCAAAAATCAGAAAAACCCCCTATGAATTATTGAAAAACAAAAAGCCAACTATTTCTTACATCAAAATCATTGGGTGCAAATGTTATGTACACAACAATAATAAAGAAAATCTTGACAAGTTTGATGCTAAGAGTCAGGAAGCTATCTTTCTTGGTTATTCTGAAGTGTCAAGAGCTTTCAGAGTGTACATTTTGAAAAACAAAACTATTGAAGAGTCTCCTCATATTATATTTGATGAAAATTCCTTTTCCACTAACACTTCTAAATCTTGCAGGGAAAAACAAGACAGTGAAGAGGATGACTTCATTGTGGACTCTTCACCAACTGTTGAGGAGCTTGAAGACTGTGGTGAGAACTTGAACAACAATTCACCATCTTTAGTATCCAGGGACTATAGTGTGTGAAAAGTATTAGTTCTTGAGTGAACAAGATGTATCTCATTTGATAGTTTGTTTCAAAAACAAAAATGTTTATATCATTGGAGAAATGTTTTAAAAGAATCATTCTTATCCATCATCAACTTGTTCTTAAAAAGGTTGTTTATTTTCAACACACTTGTTTTCAGTCTAAAAGATTTTTTTTTTCTTTGGAATTGAAGAATATGGTAGTGTGTAGTTGATTGTTAAATATTTTATATCCTCAAATTATCATTTTAATGACTCAAGTCACTGAATGCTCATATCCTGTTGTATATGTGTAAAACTTGAATTGTGTGAATTTTTGCAAAATTTAACAAATGAATTTTTTAGTCTCTTAAATATCCTTGAAATGATTATTCCACCCATTGCTTATCATTGTAAAGATGTCCAAAAGTCACATAATTTTTCCATACTCAAATCCAAAACTTTCATCAGGCCAGGTCGACACTACTCCATCTAGTGTCGACCACTTTCATCAGGTTGACACTCACCTCCTCTAGTGTCGACACTGACCCCTCTGCCAGACTCAATTAAATCGTGGGCACCGGTTAAGCGCGTGTTGTTCCTGCGGGGTAGGTTATCCAAAACCCCGTTTTCTTCTCCAGGTCGACTCGACGGTCGCCATTCTCCTGGTTTCCGGCAGGCGTTTTGAACTCTTTCCATCTCTTCTCTCCTCCATCTCATCTCCTCCATCTTCTCTCATTCCTCTCTCTCAACATCCCCAATTCCACTCTGCTTCCATGGCACCCAAGCAGCTTCCTCGCCGTGGAGCAAAATCAAGGGCTTCGGCAAGGCCCAATCCGACAGATGATGTTCTTCCTACTGAAAGGAGAACAAAGCGTCGCCATGATCCTGCAGAGTAGCCAGGATCTTCATCTGCTAAGAGAGGTAGGGCATCCTCTTCATGTCAAAGGTCTATGTACCCTTGGAGGAAAACCCTGGACTCTTCTCCTGAAGTTTCTGAGAAGTCCACATCCTCATCCTCATCCTCATCATCAGAGTCCTCCCAGCCCTCTAGGAGACCTCCTTCCAAACCCCTAACTACCGGGAAGACCATCTTGAAACCCAGGGCAGTGGATTTGGATGACAGTGAACTCATTACTGCATTCCCTAAGTCTTGAATTTCTTCAAATTCCAGTCTTGGCAATCTTTTATATCAGAATTTCGTACCATTTACCCTAGACTTGTACAAGAATTCTATCAGAATTTGGAATGCACAGATGAAGGGTACAAGTCAAAGGTCAAGGGAATTGTCATAGACATGCCAACAGACTTAGCAGCCACTATTTTCAAGATTCAATATGAAGGAGAAGACTACCACAACTTTGAATTCAACCTTCATGAAGCCTATACCATCATGACTGGTTTGCCTGCAGATGAGTCTGATCCTAAGCAAACACATGTCACAAAATTCAATACCAACACCTTTCCCCCTGTGTTGAGGCTTACTCATCACATGCTCACTACCATCATCACACCTCAAGGTGGTGGGAGAGATAGGTCACTGATATTCAAAGGTTTGTGCTGTATTGTATGAGCAAGGACATCAAGATAAATCTCCATGTCATCATATACCAGATTATCTCTGAGACCACTAGGGCAGACTTGCATAGATCCCTTCCATATGCAGCCCATCTCACTCAAGTATTCAAACACTTTGGTGTATCTTTAGAGAATGAAAAATCTGAGAAGATTCCTAAGTCCAACATCTATTGCTTTAAGCATGTTCAGAAATTCATGGGCTTTAGGATTGTTGGTGATCAAGTAAGGAGAGGGCCAGCTACAGTAGAGGCCTCTATGGCTCAGGAGGATCAACCTCCAGTTCAAGAAGAACAGCCTCCAGTTCCAGAGGAACAGCCTTCAGCTCCAGAGGATCAGTCTCAAGTTCATGAGGACCAGCCTCCCATAAATGAGGATCAGCCTCATGTGGCAGATGAAGTTGAGGAACCTTTCATTGCCCCTCACTCTCCTCAACCTCAGCCATCCTCCTCCATGAACCTTGAACCTGAAATCCCATCATTTTCTCCACCACCTCCAGTTCAAGCATCCTCTTCCTTTGGTGGACCTTCTGTTCCACCAGAGTTGTACACCTTCCTAAATGATAAGTTTGATGCTTTCAACACCTCCGTTCAATCCATGTCAGAAAACTTTGAATTGAGGATTCAAAGGTTGGAGAACTCAGTGTCTGCCAAGTTTATTGAACAGAAGGCAGCCTCAGACCATGCCACCCAGAGATTCAACAGGCTGATTGGCACATTGGGAGATGCCTCTATTGAACTGAAAGAGCATCAAAAGGAGTTGGAAATAGTTCTTCAGGGAATTTTGGCAAATTCCCAAGCTGATGTCTTCAACACCAAGGAGACACTATCTCAGATAAGCAAAACAAGACTATCCTTTGCACACATGGTGGATGATCTGGAGAGTATGAAGAATCTCTCTGCTCACATACATGAAGAGATGTCTGCACTCAAGAAAGAATTCAAAGTATTGAATAGGCCTGGTTGGTCAGCTGGATCTTCATCTTCATCACAGCCAATGACAAATGAATTCACTGCAATTCAAGCTGCCATGTCAGAGAACTCAGAGAGAATGGAGCATCTTCTGCACACAAGACTCTCAACTATCCAAGCTCAGATGAAGTTTAGTTTAACTTCAATGGAAAAGAGGCTAACAGATATTGAGACTATTTTGTTACCCATTCCTCCTCCTCCTCCTCCCCAATAATGTAATTCTTTTGATAATGTCAAAGGGGGAGAAGTTTGTTTGAAAGATTGTAATGTTCACATCATGAATGAAATGAAATGAATAGAAATTTCTGTGCCTATCTATATGCCTTGAATGTGATTGCAAATTTTGAATTAATATGAATGTGTTGAATGCTTGTCAAGCTGCTTGACCTGTGTGTCAAAATAGCTTATTTTTAAGTAACATTGTGTATTTCAAATGTGTATAAATCTCAATGTCATTAAAGAATGTTCAAAGGTCCTTGACAAGTATAAATAAAAGAAAATGAAAATGCTTGAAATCACATCTCATTGAAATCTTCCAATTCCAAATGAACTTAAAGTTGCCATCATCAAAAAGGGGGAGATTGTTGGGTTGAGTGTGAATATAATACATTTCTCCTCACATTTTGATGATGACAAGTTGTGATTTTAATGCATAACCATTGGAACATGTAAAATACATCACCTGAAATTACAATATTCAAAAAGCATATTTCCAAGCACATTTATCATTAATATTCATGATAATATATTTAACTAATGATTTATGTGTTTATTTTCTCAGGGACAAACATTTTCTGCAAAGGTAGTGTCGACACAACCATCCTTGGTGTCGACACAATGGTTCAGAACAAAGGCAGAAATGTGAAGGAAAGTCCATCTCAGGTCGACACTAGTCCAGGGCAGGTCGACACTAGAGAGCCTTCCCAGAAGGCCTATTGTTCAGATAGCCAAAGCAGGTCGACACCAAATGCAGGCAGGTCGACACTAGATGGCTCTCCGAGAAGGCCTATTTTTCAGATGGCCAAAGCAGGTCGACACGATATGAGATCAGGTCGACACTAGAGAGCCTTCCCAGAAGGGCTGTTTTGCTGTCTGGGACATGAGGTCGACACTGAATCATCTCAGGTCGACACAAGAGACCTCTCCCAGGGATTTGATTTGCCAGTCGGGAGAGTGTGTCGACACACCTCATGGGCAGGTCGACACACTCTGGAATCTCTATGACTTAATCTTCCTCCTGGACACGTGGCACCCTAGAGAGAAGGTGGATCAACCTTGGATCTTGTGCCCACGTACCCCAAGGGTATCTTTCGGATATTTAGGGTATAAATACCCTCCTAATGGGCACCCATCCACAAGAGAACCTTCTAAGAGCCTCCAGAAACTGGTTGTGGCGGCTAGAGAGTCTCTCCTCTCTGTTTTGCTCCCTCTTGCGCTTCCACACCTCAATTCACCCTTCTCCAAGCACAAGGATCGAAGATTGATCAACATGAAGCATTAGGATCAACTTCAAAAGGAGCAGATCAAGTAGAAGCCAGCAATTGTGAAGCACTCAAGGAAGATCCCAATATCAAAGTTGCAGAGTATCGGCCAAGGGACTTCAAGTGATCAAGATCCTTCCAATTCTACTTCTACAAGGGAGTTTTCTTGAAGAACAAGAACTGTCAACCTCATGTCTTGAGTCTTTCTTGTTTCTTCTTGGCTATTCTAGAAATTGTGCATAATCGATTGCATCAATTTTCTTGAATTGGCCTTAATAGATCAGATCATTGCTAGAGGATCTGGATCTTGTTGTTTCTGTTTTTGCAAGTGATTGTGAGCCTCTGTGCTCAGGGTTTTGAGTCATCATACTCAAGTTGTGTAGTTGAGCAGTCTTGCTCATATTCTAGAGTAGTCTTGCTCTAGGTAGTGTGTGAGTTGTCTAACTCATTTGTGGAGTTGTCAGGCTCTAGTGTGGGTTGTGTTACCCAGGTTGTTAGTGGATCCTCACTGTGTGTGAGGGGTGGATGTAGGAGTCACGTGGTGTGATTTCTGAACCACCTAAAAATCCGTGTTCATTGGTCTGTTTGTGGTTTGAATTTGCTCTTCGTTAGATGAATGCATAGGATCGTTTGAATCTATCTAATCAACTTGTTTACACACTCCAATTGCTTAACTCATTTAATCTCTCTTCAGATCTGTGAAATTTGCTTTCAATCTAACTCTGATTTAAAGGTCTTTCAAAATTGGTTTAGCTTCCGCATTTGTTGGCATAGATCTATTCAACCCCCCCTTCTAGATCTTGTCCACACCTTTTATCGATCCTTCATAAGCCTCATCTTCAGCAACTGAAAACTACTCTCGCAATCATTAGACCACACAAACTTCACACCTTCTTAGTTAGCTTAGTCAAAGGTGCGGCGATAGATGAAAAGCCCTCAATGAATCGCCTGTAATAACATGCTAATCCAAGAAAACTCTGAGTCTCCGATTGTCACGCCCGAACGCGGAATATCGGAACGTGAGGCAGTTGCAAGAAAAGGTATAGAACAAGTACTAGACATCAAACCATTGCACAATGAATAAACCTTTCTCATTAATAATTTCCAATGTCTAATTACAACCACTAATATCAGAGCCAATCTATAGGGCCCAATTACATTGAAATAAAGCAAAGACTAAACTTCAAACCTAACTACTACAATGCTAAACATAGTAATAGGACGCTATGGTACTCATGACATCACTCCAGGTCGTTCCCATCCTCTTGAGTGTATGTATCATCATCGGTTTCACCTAAGAACACAACGACAAATAACACAGGGTGAACGATAACGCCCAGTAGGATTAAATCTCAATAGTCAAGTAGGCTTTAAATAATTAATGAATTAAAAGACATAGTATCTAATGATAGAGCGAAAGAGTTAGGTAAAGTGAGAGATAACATGATAGCACGTGAGCGAAATAGCACAACTTTCTAAATATAGCACGAACGTCAATTATAGCACGAATAGTAAGATGGCCATAGCACAGTAGCACAAAGTATAGCAATAGCACAACGAGTATAGCATAGCACTTTTGTTGTAAACAGACAACGAGAGAATATAGCACTTTTGATTGTCATTAGATTAATCTAGATAGTATGTCACTTCGATGTAATGCCGACATCCTGATCATTTAACACCCATGGGAAAATGGCACTTTCGGGCACTCACCCCAGGACCAGATCGGGCCCTATTGCGCTGGCATTGGTTATGTTGTTTATCTTTAGACAATCAGTCAATGGCCAATATAGAGTACCAAGGAAATATATGAGAGCACTAGATGAATAGATGAGATAGTAGAGTGAATGTGAATAGATGAGCGAGTAGAGCATAGATGAGTGCTAGTGGACATTGTACGTAACACGTCGAGTAATCAGGCGATAGTAACAGTTGCACAACACACACATTTGGGGTTGGCAGTCAGGTGGAACTCACGACTCTACCGCTGGCCATGTTAAGCACAAGTCCAGAGGTCCGACATGATTGAAGATAAGAGTGAACATCTAATAGACGTTGGGATCATATCGATCCCTATAGGGGGTAATAGGTGTTAGGATACAACCGGCTCGTCGACCATGTGGGAATCCATGGACAGAGGAGACTTACGAAGGCCTTGAACAAAGACTCACTAGTCCGACAGAAGGAATATCCGACGGAGAGTTCGTCCAAGTCAAGAGAGTGTGTATATATAGAAACGAGTGCTCGACGTTCTAGAGGAATTCTAGAACAGTGGAGAGTCGGTATCGGTGTTTCAAAATAGCGTGAGGATCGAAAATAAGTTCATTTATAAATAAGGCAATATAATTGCATAAATTAGCAGATATATTATATAACATGTTCACGCCAATTAAGCCATATTTGGATGGTTCAAAGTGTGTGCATGTGTCATGAAATCTTTAGACATGAAAAGGTCATGTGATTAATTTTTATTAATTTAGAATACATTCAATATGTGCAACTTTGTTTTTCTGCAATTAAGAGAGTTAACAAGACATGGGATTACCGTAGAACAACAAGACTTGCAAAACTGTGGGTTTTCATGCAAAATCCTAAGATCGTGATGGACACTTGTAAGGATCGCGACGGGGTTAGATCAGAACACGATAGTGCCTTGTAAGGATCGCGACAGGCTTGTCTGATCAGGCACTGAGAACGCGACAGAGACATATAAGGAACGCGGCAAGCCGTTCAGGCCAGGCACAGCGACCGCGACGCCAATGCCTGTCGCGTTCAGAATGTGACTGGCAGACTATCGCAACCAGACCACAGAACGCGGCCTATCGGGCCATCACGTTCTGGGGGTTTGTGCCCGAGTCTGACAGGAAGCAGGCATGTCATGGATTGTGGTCCAAGAGTTGCCCTTCTTGACACTGAGTTGTTCTAAAACTAAGAACAAATAGTACAGTTCATGAAAATTCATGAAACCAATTTTAAACAGATCCAGACATGCATGGGTACTTCCAGTAAAACAGAATCTGAAAGCAACGAAGGTTTCAACATGGCTTAATAAAGAGTATTCATGATGAACATGGAAATGTGTACAGTTGGTATCAATGAATTAATTCACATGATAGGGTGGATGGAAATTAGGGCTTTCAGGGGCAAAAGAAACCTAACATCCATCAAAATCTTCCGTAAAAATCTCATGTCTTGAGGACGAGTATACATGAAGATATGAATTTAATAAGAGGGTTCGGGGTCATGAAGTTCACAGAACTTGGAAAATTGAGAACTAAAGATTTACTTGATGGAAAAATATGAAATCAAAGGGCTTTTGTTCCTAATAGATGAGACATACTACAGAAAAATTTTCATGGTTTATGCTCATGAGAATGCCTACCTTTGATCGTTTTCCTCTTCTAGGGTTAAGACTTGAAGAACTCGGGTTGAGGGCTTGAGAACTCCTTTCTCCCATGAGATCTCCTCCTCTTGGCCTCTCCTCCTGGTCCAACAACCTCTTGACACGGGCTAGGGCTGGCCATGAGAGTTAAGAGAAGTATTTAAGCTTCTACTCATTCTCTTTCCTAGTTTAAGTCTAATTCCTATAAATTCTGAGTTTTCCTATTTCCTACCTTCCTTCTAAGCATTCCACTTCTTGTTTGGGTTGGGAAGAGAGCTAAATTCGTGGTCAATCAATTAGGGTAGGTTTAGGATTCAAAATCTAACTCTATTCGCTTATTTAATATATTAAATTCCCCTTTTCTATTTAGTTAATAATTAAGTTGCGAATTTAGGATATTTCCCCATTATTCTCTTTTCTATAAATCCAATTATGGCCCACTAATTTCCAATGGGTCCATTTAGTAAAGCCCATCAATTGTTTTCATTTAATGGGTTTTATTTAATTCTTTTTCCATTAATTTTCTATGTAATTATTTTCTTTTATTTAATTTCCTAATAAATTAAAATTTTAATATTATGTAAATTTTTTTCTTTGTTCAAAAAAATTCAGGTTGCTACATCGATGGTGTCCTTGGAATCTCCTAATCTAACACTGCCTGGACCTTCGTCGGATCAACTGCAACTCCAGCGCCTGAGTTAACGTGTCCAAGGAAATGAACCTCATGCATCCAGAAGTTGCACTTACTGAACTTAGCATACAGCTTGTGCTCTCGGACAACCTCCAGAACAACCCTCAATTGCTCACGGTGTGTAGCCTCAACAGGAGAATAGACTAACACATCGTCAATGAACACCACAACAAAACTATCTAGATATTTCCTAAACACCATGTTCATGAGATCTATGAACGCTGCGGGGGCGTTGGTCAGACCAAATGGAAGCACAATAAACTCATAGTGTCCATAAGAAGTCCTAAAAGCAGTCTTGGACACATCTTCATTCTTGATCCTCAACTGATGGTATCCGAACGGCAGATCAATCTTAGAAAACACCGATGCATTCTGCAGCAGATCGAACAAATCATCAATCCGCGACAAGGGATACCGGTTCTTCATAGTCACCTAGTTGAGCTTTCTGTAATCAATGCACAACCTGAGGGACCCATCCTTCTTCTTCACAAACAATACAGGTCGCCCCATGGTGACACACTAGGGCGAATGAATCCCTTATCCAGCAAATCCTGCAATTGCTTCCTCAGCTCAGCTAACTCTACAAGTGCCATCCGATATGGAGCCTTAGAGATAGGAGAGGTTCCTGGAAGTAACTCTATAGTGAACTCTATCTCCCTAGCCGGTTGCAATCCAGACAAATCGTCAGGGAACACGTCTGGAAACTCCTGCAGTACTTCAATCTCCTCAAGGGTCGGTGACTGATCGGCCTTCGGAACTAAAACCACACTGGCAAGAAAAGCATCACAACCCTTGTTCACCATCCTCATCGCCTTCATGGTGGAGATCACAAACCTTCCCGCTAAATTCCTTGGCAACGGATGTGAGAACTCATCCTTACCAAGAATACGGAAAGTAATCATCTTCCCTCTACAATCCACCAAGGCATAGTGCTCCTCAAGCCAATCCAGACCAAGAACGGCATCATAGTCCTTCATCTTGAGCAAGTAGAAGCACCCAAACAAGCCTCGGTCCTCAATGCACACAGGTAAGGATGGAAACACTTCCTGGTCGCTACGGTACCGGCCAATGTGTGCACAGACAAAGGGACTTCTAACTCCTCTGCCTCAACTCCAGACTCTGCTGCTAGCTGCTTGGCAAACCGCTTGGAAACGAACGAGTGTGTGACTCCCGTATCAAACAACACCCGAGCATGCACACCCATGACTAGAACTGTACCTTCTATGACGTTCTCTACCTACTCTGCATCCTCTCGTGCAAGTGCAAACACTCGAGCTTGGGCTCGAGGCCTTCCTAGTCTCCCTGTTGCTGGCACTGCTGTTGCCGCTGCTGGGACTGGCGCTCCTCTCTTCACACCCTGCTGAAGTCTGGGGCAATCCTGGATCTGGTGCTCGGTGCTTCCACACTTGAGACACTTCCCTACCAACTTCCAACACTCGGTGCCGCCATGTGCCCTTCCATAGTGGGGACACGCCTTCTTATCGTTGGGTCTGAAGCTGGGGGACTGCGGTGTAACTGCCTGCTGACTCGTAGCTGCCACTGGATGCTGGAGTGACTAGTACACTACCTTCTTCCTATCCTGCCTCTAGAAAGGTGGCACAGACCTCTTCTGATCTGCCCTCTTCTCCTCCACATACTGGTCCATCTCGCTCTCCTGCCTACGCGCTGCGCTGAGAGCCTCATCTAGAGTGCGGTGGTCAAAAGCCACAAACCTCGACCTCAATGATGGTTTGAGCCCCATCACAAATGTCTTGGCCTTGCTACGCTCATCAGCAACTATATAGGGAGCATATTTAGATAGCTCGGCAAACTTGGCCTCATACTCCAGAACCGTCATGGAGCCCTGAGTAAGAGAGAGAAACTCCTGCTCCATCTTATCTTGGTTGTGCTCGGGGATAAACTTGGCCCGAAATAGCTTCGTGAACTCGGCCCAAGTTACCTCAATCACACCATCCTTGTACCTAGCATGTAGTACGGAGGCCCACTAAACATTGGCTCTCTCCTACAAAACACAACCCATAAGCACCAATCTAAACAAAACCTTAACCTAACGCAAGTACAGATACTTTTAAGTAGGTAGCCAGGCTAACTTTATCTTCCTCATCACACCTGATGGCTCGAAATATCTTCTCAACTTCCCTCATCAAGCTCTCTGCCAAGAGGGGCTGACTCTCCCCCTTAAAAGAAGGCGGAGCCATCCTCTTGAACCTCTCCATAATGGACGGACCACCATGGCCATGCTTTTGGGGAACTAGATCTAGAATCTGAGCGTCAGACAACAAGCAACATATATGCAATACATAACAATCAAGCATTTAACAAAACAGACTACTCCTATTTACCAACTCTAACCTGAGCCTACAGCTGAGCCTGCAGTGCTGCCTGAGTCTGTGCCTAGGTCTACATTGCCTGAACCAGGCCTTGCATGAACACGTCATAGTCCACAGATGGTGGTGGAGGAAGTACCATAGGACCTGGGGTGCTAGGGCCTGCTATTCACCCCTCTCCTCACGCCTTTTCTCATCCTCCCTCGCCTGAGCACTACGCCTACCACGGCTCTCCATAGCCTGAAAAATAATTAATCTAGTTAGAATCTAAGTTACTTAGCCCTAAACATTTTCCTATCTATCTTTAACTCATTATTAGATATTTTTCACACATATGTACTAATTCTATAAAGACCTTGCAATATTGTGAAGATGATTGCATACTCATGTACTATCTGAACCTGTTGCTCTGATACAAATCTCTGTAACGACCCTCCTTATACCTGTACGATTATACCAATCCACATCGATATAAAGGGCATCATTACAGTGGGACATTTGTCCAACGCTACACAATAGTTTGAGATATACATAAATAACAAAAGAGTACAACGGAAATAAAAGAGAAGTCTTATTCTATCATCATTCACGTAATTCCACAGTCTATATAGCAATAAAAGAAATAACAATGTCCACAATATTACATGTCCTTATGAATAACATTGTTCACATACTATGAAAAGAAAGTGTAAGCTACACAACGATCTCCACAAGCAGCTACTCCTCTCGCTCGGAGTCGCTCCTCACTACGTCCTCCTCAAGTACGGGGACACCTGTCTCACCTGTATGTTAAAGCAAGTATGAGTCTTTCAACAAGACCTAGCAAGCAACCTAAAAGTACATCCTTACACATATCACACACATGCTAATCTTTTAAATAATAAAAGAAATACATGGCACATGCTTTATGACAATTAAGCATAATTAACCTACACATGCTTTCTACACATAACATGTAACATGATTCATGTTGCTAATCACAACTCATGTCAACCATATTCTTAAACTAGTAAAGAATGGAATTTAGCACAAGGTAACAAGCAATCCTAGCATGATATCTAATCATTTTCACATGCTTTTATAACACTTATTCACATCTTAAGCTTGCTGTTTTAATATAAAAATATCACATTCACATGGTTTCATATCTTTTCACATGCTTTCACATTCACATAACACTATCACATGTTCACATTGCACATATTCACATTTTTCACACTTTTACACTTATTTGCCGTGACACATAGTTCGAACCACCATAAAGAAGGACACACATTCACAAAACACATACTCGTCACCTAGGCAATACAGTGACGAATCTTGGTAACTATGTAGAACCGGGAGAAGCCCTCTCCACCCTAACCAATGGCACTTGTCCACCTCCAGGATTTCATCCTAATGCTCATAGGATATCACGTACACAATGAGCCTTCCCATAGGGACTTTTCTAGCCTTCTATGGTAGCAGTGTCAATTTCGGCACATATTTCACATTAACACTTAATCACATGGTTTACATTATTCACATGCACTAATTAACTAATTCACAAACACTTTAAACAAATATACATGTTTTAGTTTACCGAACTTAGTATGACTATTCCAAAGTGCTAAATTAAACATAACAGTGCCCTAACATGCTTCAATTCTCTTGAAATCACATGATTTAAATTAAACAAGCTTATTATGGCTTAAATCTACTTTTAAAAATACAACCAGTACTCACGGGTATGAAAATAGTATCAAATTTTTATCACAGGCTTCATACAGGTAATATGTCACATATCCATTTTTTTATATTTTTTGCAACAGCAAAACTAATTTTAAAAATTTAAACTGATTTCATGCAACTTAACAAGAATTTCACTTTAAGAATGTCCATAGCAAAATAGTCAATTCCAACAGTTCTAAAACCTGAAAACAGTAACCCTAATATCATGGAAATTTTTTGAAACCCTAACATGCAACGAATCTATTTATTCAGAATTAAACACAGTCATAACATGCTTATTTCATCAATACAGAAATTATACTAAATAATATCGTGCTCATAAAATTAACAGGACCTCATGATATGACCTACAAGCCACACCTAACAAACCCTAATTTTTACAGCATATGCATGCATCCAAAAGTTTGGAATTTATCACACAAATATGACAAACAAGGTTCTGTGAAAACAGATGAACTTGACGACAAGGGTCTTGCTGTCAACATGGGTTAACGACACATGATGTTGCCGTCAACTCAATAACTTGGAGGCAACAAGGTTGTCGTCAACCTCCTGTCTGCAGAAGTGCAGACCGAACTCACAAAAAAGAAGAGAATTGGGGGTTCCAGTACACGAATAAAAATATGCAAAATTCCTGAGACCTAAAGGACATGTCTAGGGATGTTAACCCTTGATTACTTGCTTGGAAATAATTCTAAGAAGATCAAATTTTTTTGAAGAAGCCCTCCTTGGCCAAGCCAAGAAGGTGTAGAATCCCCTCCCAAATATGGTCTGTTTTTTTTTTTTTTTGATGCAGATGGATCTCCGAAGTTGGGGAAGATTCTTCAATAGTTGTAGCACCACCCAGTCAAAGTAGATCGCCAGAAGACCTCCCCAATCGCCGAATCAAGCTTACAAAAGTTCTGGTTTTCTCTTAAGAAACCCTAGCTTTCCTCTCAACCCAAAGGTCTTAATATGGGTGAAAACACTCGGTTTTATAGGTTTAAGGGTCGAGGTGCGCCTAAGATTAGGTTTTCCTACCGTTGGGGATAGTTTCATAATCAAGAACACAGAGAAAATGCAACCATTTTTAGATCTAGAATTGCAACATAACTGGAGAAGTAAACGGCCACTTTGCTGTCGTTAACAAGAAGTTAGCGTAAATCGATCTGTACGTCAATCTCCCAAAGCCATGCAGTCAACGACACACAAGTTGCCGTCAACCTACCCTTAATGTCAAGGGATGTTGACGTTAACAGGGATTTCGGTAAAAAACAGAAATATCAATAAACATACATACACAATATAAATACATACAATATGCACTGCATTATTTAAATACAATATGCACAGAATAAAATAAATATAATATGCACAGAAATAAACATATATATACATATGCACATAAGTAATTAAATAATTATAATATGCACAAAATCAAATAAGCATAATATCAACAAAATTCGAGGGCTTTACAAGAGTAGTGAAGATGAAGAAGCATTCCTCTCCAAAAGACTGTAGCGCATACTAGCTAAGAAGAAATACCAGTCAGGAAGAAAGTATTTCAAGAAAGGTAGAGACTTCAAAAGATCTGAAGGCAAAGAAGTCTAGAGATTTGAACCAATATACTACGAGTGCAAGAAGCCTAGACACATCAAGGCTGAGTGTCCAAAAGTAAAGAAGATAGAGTTTAAAAAGAAAGACAACATGAAGAAATTCAAAAAGTACAAGAAGAAAGCCATGGCTGCTGCATGGAACAATGAAAGTGACTCAGACAGTGAGTCCAGCTCTAGTGAAGAAGAAGAAGAAATGGCCAACCTGGCCTTCATGGCAAATATTGATGATAAAGGAGGCCTTAGAGCATCAAAGTGGTACCTAGATAGCGGGTGCTCAAGGCATATGACAGGTAACAAGAAACTGTTCTCACATATGAAAAATGAAGAAGGTACAGTAACCTATGGTGATAATGGAAAATGGTCAATAATTGGTTGCAGATCCATTGGAAGCCAGGATAGAATCTTGATAGAAGATGTTCTATGCGTCAAAGGACTCAAGCACAATCTTATCAGCATCAATCAGTTGTGCGACAAGGGTCCCCAGATCAAGTTTCAAGAATTTGAGTATTTGATCATCAAGGATGGTGCAACTATCTTTGAAACCAGCAAAGAAAAGAATTTATATGTACTACATCTAGAAGAGTTGAAGGAACAAGACATTTTCCTAGCAGCAAGTAAAGAGCAGAATGCTAAACTATGGCACAGAAGGTTAGGTCACTGCAGCTTGGATGGAATAAGAAAACTCATCAAACATGATGTAGTAGAAGGTCTGTCGAAGATAAACTCAAGACTAGATAGCATTTGTGAACCGTCTGTAAAAGGAAAGCATTCAAAATCCTCCTTCAAATCCAAGACATCAATCACTACCACCAAACCATTAGAACTACTTCATATGGACTTGTTTGGACCAATGAGAACTACTAGCCTGGGAGGAAAGAACTTTAGATTTGTCATAGTTGATTATTATTCAAGATTACATGGGTATCATTTCTTGAGCATAAATATGAAACATTTGAGAGCTTTGTGAAGTTGAGTAAACTTGTTCAGAAAGAGAAGAAGTACAACATCATCAGTATCCATTTAGATCATGGAGGGGAGTTTCAAAACAACAGATTTGTAGAATTTTGTGATGATCTGGGAATTGAACATAATGTTTCAGCACCTAGAACACCACAGCAAAATGGAGTATCTGAGAGGAAAATAGAACTTTGTTGGATATGGCCAGGACTATACTATCAGAGTACAACCGTCCAAGATATTTCTGGGCAGAAGCCATAAATACAGCTTGATACATTATAAATACAGTCATGATCAGGCCAATTCTGAATAAGACTGCATATGAGCTGTACAAGCAAAAGAAGCCGAAGATCAGCCATCTCAGAACATTCAGATGCCCATGCTTCATTCACATCAATGGTAAGAGAGATATAGGTAAGTTGGACCCTAAATCCGATGAAGTCATCTTTATGGGGTACACTTTTAAACCTAAAGGGTATATAGTTTTTAATAAAAGAAGTTTATTAATTCAACAAACTGTGCATGTTATATTTGATGAATCTAACCCTTCATTGAGGAAGGATAGTAGTAATGATGATGAAGATGCAGATAATCTTACCAAGAAGCTTAAAGAAACAACCATCAAAGAAGATGAAGATCCACCCTTGGAAGAACTGCAACAGAAGGATATCATTCATGATGATCTTCCAAAGGAATGGAGATACAAAAAGGATCACCCAATTGACAACATCATTAGAGATCCATCAGTTGGGGTAAGAACTAGAGGTAATACCATTCCCTGTGATTATTTAGCATTTGTTTCCCAAATAGAGCCGAAGACACTCAATGAAGCATTATCTAATGAATCTTGGATTCTAGACATGCAAGATGAACTTAATCAGTACAGGAGAAATTAGGTTTTGAGAAGGTCATGCAGGGAGAATTTGAGATGAGCATGATGGGAGAACTCAACTACTTCCTTAGATTACAAATCAAGAAAAGTAATAAAGGTACACACATTTGTCAAGCAAAATACACCAAGGAACTATTGAAGAAATTTAGATTTGATAATGCTAAACCACTGTCCACTCCAATGAGCACATCCACTAGGTTAGATAGTGATAAGGAAGGTAAGAAAGTTGATCAAAAACTTTATAGATGTATGATTGGGTCATTGCTTTATTTAATAGCTAGTAGACCTGACATTTTATTTAGTGTATGCATGTGTGCAAGATATCAGTCTGATCCTAAGGAATCTCATTTATTATCTATTAAAAGGATCTTTAGATATTTATCCAAGACTCATAACTTAGGACTATGGCATCCTAAATCTTGTGAAACTTGTTTAATTGGATATGCGGATGCTGACTATGTTGGATGCAAAGTAGATAGAAAAAGCACGAGTGGTGGTTGTCAATTTCTTGCAAGATGCTTGATTTCTTGGTCTTCAAAGAAGAAAAATTCAGTAACACTATCAACAGCTGAAGCTGAATATGAAGCTACTGGGAGTTGTTGCACTCAACTCTTATGGATCAAACAACAGCTTGAGGACTATGGATTGCACATCAAGACCATCCCGTTGCTGTGTGACAACATAAGTGCAATAAATCTGACTAAAAATCTAGTACAACACTCCAGGACGAAACATATAGAAGTCAGATATCATTTTATTAGAGATAATGTAGCTAATGGTAATATTAATATCTCATTTATAGATACTCAAAATCAGTTAGCAGATATCTTTACAAAAACATTAACTGAAGAGATATTTATGTCTCTTAAAAGGGAACTAGGCATGTGCAATTTGTATCAGATATATCTGCACGTAACTGAAAAACAATAATAAACTTCAGAATAAGAATTATCCTTCCTCGGTAGATTTAAGTAAATCCATTACTATTTGCGTTATCTTCTCCTATTTTGTCATTATCCACATTTATTACTCTGCCATTTCAAAAAGTGCCTTTATGTCCCTCCGTTACGTATGTAATTCTTCCCTCACCGATTCGCTTCTGTCTCTCTTATCTCTTTCGACTCGAAAGCCTGTGAAGCCATCATCGACTCCGGCATCCCTCTCTGTGCTTTCCAAAAAACCTTACTTCCCGCTCAAATTTCTTGAAGGGTTGTGTTCCACTTTCTCCCACGATCCTCCAGAACCCTACCTTGCTCGATTCCATGGCCGCTTCTGGGAGCTCCGGCAGCGTAGGTGGCTACAACATCGCTTTCCATACGGCCGATCAACAAGAGAGATGCTTAGCAGTCAAGACCAAGCTCTGTGAGAACAAGGCAGTGGACCTAGATGATCTGGAAAAGCATGGGATGCACAGTGTGGTTGAAACTCTTCAGAGGTTGAAGTGGATAGGTATTTGCACAATTTCAGAACTTAGCTATCCACACCTGGCAAAAGCTTTATATACCTGTTTGAAGATAGAAGAAGATGGGTCTATCTCTTCCACAGTCAAAGGTACTTGTATTCATATAACTCATGATTGGTTGGAGAGATTATTTGGAGTTTCTACAGTCGGGCACAGTTTGTGGAGTCTGTGGATATTAAAGCCAAGGGACTAGGGATTATTGGAACATAATATAATTGAAGGATGGGAAAATCGACATTAACCAGTTCAATACTTTCAACAGAATTCTGCACTTTATAGTTTGTCAGATCTTAGTGCCTAGAAGTGCCACTTTTTCATCTTGCACTAAAGGAGATGCAAACATGATGTTCTTGGCCATCCAGAAACTAGACATCAACATGGACCAGGTTATGATAGAAAGGATGAAGTCTGCTATAGAAGTTATTTGGGGTAGGAAGAACAAATTGGCAGTGTCCCTTCCCTATGCCCACTTACTTACAAGGATTTTCAGTCACCTTAACATTCACCTAAAGGGAGAATTAATGGAGAAGATGGGTCAGCCCATTTGATCAAGAAACCTGAAGAAGAGTGGATTTTCTCTTGTTGATAATGTGTGGACCAAGACTTTAGTGGCAGAAAGGTGAAGCCATTCTTGGAGAAGCCCCTAAAGATCCACAAATTCAAGAAGTAGAGGCTGCTGTCAGAGAAGAAAAGCCTCCTGCCCCTGAAAGGAGGATTGAGGATATTGCATTAGAGTATATTGAGCTTGTTGGGCAATCTACTGAAGAAGAAATTCCTCCTGTAGTCCCTGCACCTGTTATTATGAAGAATCAGTTGCTGAAGGTGTTGCTTATATTGAGGGGGAGCATGAAGAAATTCACATTGAAGAAACCCCCAATGCTCCTAAAGTAGAAATTGCATTGAAGAAGAGCCATGAAGACATAATTGCAGAGGTTGTGGCACCAGGCCACACTGATGATGTTCAGATGGTAGATGCTCTAGCTCAGGGGGAGCCAGAGATTCAGGGGGAGCCTGCTGCTAGTGCCCCTGCAGATCAGTTTAAGGAATGTTTGGTTGAGAGCACTTCAGATGAAGATGTTGAGCCAACTGTTGGCTCAGAAGGAAGAGGAAAAGGTGTTGCCCCAGGAATTCCCTTTCTCACTAGGAAGGCACACCACAGATCCATGAAGAAAAAGTTTCATGTTCATTTGGAGCCTGTAGTTGCTAGACTGAATGCCCATAGGGAAATCCTGTGCTCCTTGCAATCAGATGTAACATCTATTTTCATTAGCCAGAGCACTGGAGCCAAGGAGATTGGAGCAATCAAATCTGAGCTCCAGGAGATGAGAAGTGAGTTGGGTAGCTTAAAGAAGCTGGTGACAGATTTATCAGATTTTGTGAGGGTGCATTTATCAGCTCCTACCCCTCCTGCTCCCACTCAATCTGTACCAGAGGTTAGTACAGGGCCACCAGGGCCTTGTGGTAGAGCCAGTTGCTAGGCCTTCAAGGCCATCTGTTGAGGAATCAGGGTCACAAAGGTCCTCTGTAGAGGATGTTGGGCCATAAGGGCTTTCAGTTGCAAAATCGGGGCCACTAGGTCTATCCTTGGAAGAGTCAGGGCTATCAGGGCCATGTGCAGTTGAAGATATTGTGTTGGGCCATCCAAGCCATCTGTGCAAATGGAGTCAGTGGCAAGGCGAACCAGGCCTCACGTATTTGTAGAGGAAGCTGTTGTGCTCCCAAGGCCTTCTGACAGTCCCAGTCTTCAGATTCCAGCCCCTTCCTATCGACCTACATCCTTCACTGCCCATCCTGCACCTGAAAACTTCAAGAAACCCCTTCCCAAACACATATCCTCTCCTACCCCTTTCCCTGCTGCCTCCTCTTCCTTCCTCCTCCATTCCTCCTACAACTTCTGAGGCACCTCCTACCTGCTCCTCCTTTGCTGGTCCCTCATCAGCTGGTCCCTCCTCTGCTGGACCATCTACTCAACCTCCTACTTCATGTTTTGCCTCTCTTCATCTACGTACTCCACCCTCCTTCATCACTATCATTCCTGTGGGTGCCAGTATAGTTCACCATACTATGCAAGACATTAAGGATGATTTGAAGAAGCCATCCTCCACACAGTTCTTGCTGTCTCTGCCCACATTCATAGGCTGATTCCCAACCTTCCTCCAGTCCTGCCTCTACGAAAAGAAAGACCTCTTCAGCTCTTGTTTTCCCATCCAATCAAATTCTCTTTCCTCCTCTGTGGTATTATCTTTCTATTGTGAATAGAAGGAAAACCTTATATGCTAAATATCTCCAAACGTGAACTTTTGCAGCCATTTTGGTCTTCCTTTCATTAACCTTTCTAACATCTAAATATCATTCTTCCTACTTCTGCTCTTCCTAAGGCTGAACAAGCTAAAATCCTATCTTCTATTGAATCCAGGACTGAGGATCAGTGGGCCAGGGCCAACAAGTAACTCTATAGAAAATTTGAGGTTGCCAGGTTCAACATCTTTCCACCCTCAGATCACCCTCTCACCTTGTCTGAGTGGTTTGTCTGCCAGCATAGAAACTCTTGGGGTCCCTTCATTCAGAAGGAGATCAAATTTATCAGGCAATTCCAGATGTTGCAAGATTACTGTTTTGTAAACCGCCTACCAGAAGCTCAGCTTGGTCAGTTCAGGGCCGCCATTGCTCAACTCCGAATAGAGAATCTAGTCAACAACCCTCTTCAGGTTGACTTTGCAACCTTGAAGATGCTTGAGATTGCTTTTCTTCCCAAGCTCCTCTTCCTCCTAATGAACTCTGAGGTGGGTCCTATCATATTTGAGAGATTTGCCAGAGACATGGCCAGGATCTTTGTTCAGCAAGGAGCTCCTCTTGCATTCCATAGATTCCTCTTCGGGGAATATCAAAGAGGCTTCATTAAGTCATCGGACTTAGCTCCACTATTCTCAGAGGCTGAGTGATTTGTGAACACTGACTGGTGCAAAGCCTATCCTGAGGCTGCACTTCAGCTTGAGAATCTATATTCCTCCCTGAGCAAGTCTAATCAACTGACTCTCACTCTTGAAAAATTCATGGACCTCAACTCCATAAATCTTGTTTCAGATCCCTATTCCACCTGGATTGAGAGGTATAAGATCTTTATAGCCTTGCGGAAGGATTTACTTGCTCACAAGCTCCATTATCCTCTTTCCATTGATAAATTCCTTCAACATGCAAGTTTTAGCACCACAAGTCTCTACAAGTCCATCCTCAGCAATCAGGAGTATACCAAGTTCATAGAAGAACAGAGACTACTCCACATCAAGAGACTAAGTCCAGAGATGGGGTCATCTTATGATATTAGTTGGGGGGTCTTTAGAGATCCTTTTGAAGAGCAGGAAGTTCAAGCTTGGCAGCTCATAACTCGCCATGCTTTTAGATTGTCTTCTGCATTCTACATGCCTACCCCTCTAATGAATGAAATTGCCCTTCTTGGCTCCATTTATCTTTGACTATCTCTAATTTTATCTTTTGTCTATCTAATTCATTTTGCTTAATGACAAAAAGGGGGAGAAATCTATTCTGAAATACGTACCTTAAAAATTTTCCGCAAATTTATTTCAGTCTTTTATATGTATGCAACTCTTTATGTTTTATCATCACCAAAAAGGGGGAAATTGACGATCAGTCCATCTCCATATAAATTATTATTAATTATATGTATCTTTGGTGATTAACAAAACCTTGAAAAGTATTTTCTAACAACACTTTCTGAAGTCTATCCACAGGCACTAATTCAAGCAAAATCTGTAAGTTGTCTACACACACTGTTATCTGAAGTTCAAAGCATATGTTTTGCCTAAGTACACATCGACTTCTTTGATAGAACAACGATTTCATCAGAAGAACATCGATTTCGGTTTTACATCGACTTCACATAAACAACGACTCTCTTAGTAAAACATCGACTTCATAGCAACATCGATTTCGCTTCACTTAAATAACGATTTGGTTGTTTCATCGACTTCGCTTTACTTAAACATCGATTTTTGTAGAACAACGACTTCATATGCAACAACGACTTTATGTCTACAACAATTCCACTCAAACATTGGTTTCAGTAAAACATCGACTTCATATGAAACAACGATTTCATCTCTACAATGACTTCACTTAAACAATGATTTCAGCAGAACAACGACTTCATATGCAACATGACTTAATGTCTATAACGATTTCACTCAATCATCGGTTTCAGTAAAACATCGACTTCGTATGAAACAACAATTTCATCTCTACAACGACTTTACTTAAAACGATTTCAGTAGAATACAACTTCATGTGAAACAATGACTTTACTTCAACAATGACTTTGTTTCAAACAACGATTTAATCTGCACATCGATTTCAGTACAACAACGACTTTTGTTAAACAACGACTTTTTACAGAACATCGATTTCATTCATGGATTATTTTCACATTGACTTGGGTTCAACATAGATTACATTTTCACATGTTTTATGATTTTATCATCGATTTGATATCAACATCGACTGTCTTTGTACACAGATTATCACCATACATCAACTCTCTATTAAAAGATTATATTTTAGACAGCCATTGAATATTCTTATTTAAATTCCTTTCTTAGAATCATTCCACATGATATTCAAATACATTTTCAAATCTCTGTGGATTTCAAATCTTCTCGCGTATCATGTTGTATCCTGTAGTCTTCGACATTTATTATGATGGAACAAATCTATGCATGATATATCTTTGCTTATCTCATTTGTGTCACATAAAGTCACGCTTTATGTAATGATAGAATGACATTTCCCTTTTGGTGTATCTTTATACAACACGACTACTAATGTTGACTGACAGTTTAGACAAAAGTAAGTTATCTATATGTCAGCATTTATTGTGTGCAGGGTTTTTCAGTAGAAACGCACGTCTCAAGATGGACAGGTCAACCTGACAAGAGGGTAGAAGATTCAGACAAGACATCCAAACGTGCATAATGACTGTAGGGTTCTTATGAATGTATGTGCCTATCTGAGCATTAATGACTGCAGGCTCACTTGCTCTTTACTTTGGACAAGACATCCCAACATGCATAAAGATGAGATATAACGGATATTTCAATGGTCAAATTATTTCAAAGAAGATAAATAGAAGACTGGTGACTCCATGCACACATGAACTCTTAGGGAACAATAGTCAAAAGCTTAAAGATTTCAGTCTCCTAAAAGATTAGAAGAGCTAGCTTGTCTATTCAAACCTTTCAGAGCTCTTAGCTCTCCACAGCAAGTTGCCTAGTCTTTGAGAGCTTGAGAAGATCTGAGAGAGAGTCCTTTATTAACAATCTTTGTTTCTCAGATTTCGCCTCAGATCAAGCAGAGTGTATAAGCTTGGTCTTGGGGCCTTCCTCTTTTACTCATTCCTTTTGAGAGATCCTCTTCGGGTGTGAAGAGAAGACCTGTTGGATCAAGTGGTTAAGTTCCTCTTCTGGTAGAGAAGAGAAGGCCAGTTGCGGTTGGATGTGTAAGTGTCCTTAAGGGGGACTGTACCCTTGTTTAGTGAAATGCCAAGTTGTTGCTTGGGGACTGGACGTAGGACTCCTTAGGATAGGAGATCCGAACATGGATAAAATCTCCTGTTGTCTGTGCGTTTGCCTTCTTTGTCTTTATTTAACACTTACTCTAACTATCGAACTTATTGTTTTCTGTCAAGCGTTTTATTCACAAGAATTATTCTAAAAGAATTTTTAGCAATCCATTCACCCCCCCCTATGGGCTTGCTATCTAGGGAACAGACTGGACGTAGGACCCTTGTGATAGGAGGTCTGAACTAGGATAAAAATCCTCGTGCATTTGTTGTGATTGTGTTTCTCTTTTTTCTAATGTTCACTAACTCTAACATTTTTGTTTAGTGTTTCTTTTCGAAGTTAACTTTTCAACAAGAAAAATTAATGAATTAATTTTTAGCAACCATTCACCCCCCCCCCTTGTGCTTGCAACCTGGTCAACAACTATGTTCGGTTGTGGTACCCTGCTTCAGTTTGGGTCCCTCTGAGGTCGACGTGTTGTCCTCGACCTCTGCAGGTGTTTTGGTATCTGTGTGATTGTGCGTCTTTCTAGTGGTTGGCATGTTGGTACTGTTGAGCTCTGTGTGTGCGTGGCGAGTGTGCTATCAACTCCTCGTTGGTTCTTTGGTTGTGCATGGTGTTGGTGAGTTTGGAAACTGATGGTGGAGTCTCATGTCGGTTCATTTAGTGATAGTGAGGCCTATTGGCTCGATAGTACTCGACCACATGGTTTGTCAACCTTGTGAGTTGCTCAGTTTCGACTTAACCTCAGATGTCTTCCATGCTTCCATTATGATGTGTCATGTTGTAAAGCATGTAGTTTCCTAGTTTTGTGGCTCCGGTGCATTCGGTGTCCTTGTCGAACCACGAGGAAGGTCTATATGAGACCTAGTGGTGACAGTGGATGCCATTTTCGTGCGTTTGGTGTCCTTTTCGGACTGTGAGAAAGGTCTGGGTGAGAGCTAGTGGTGACAATGGATCCCGTTTTCGTGTGTTGAGGTTTCTCTGTGTGTGTTCTGTGTCCTTGTCGGACCACAAGGAAGGTCTGGATGAGACCTAATGGTGATAGTGGATGTCGTTTTCATGTGTTGAGGTTTCTCCATGAGCGTGATGTTGCTCCAGTTCTCATCACTCGCGTGACTTCTCGGTTGGGCTGGTGACCGATGCTAGATGCTGCTAGCAGTGTGAGGTTGTTCTCCTGAGTGTTATGCTTGGCTCTCAAGCATTTTTCCGAGTTGTTGTCGACAACTGTGTACTCTATAGAGTTTCTCTGTTGATGGAGTGGGTCACTGACCGACATTTCTTGTGTTGCTATCAGCTACTGCGTCCTCTATTGTGTTTTCCTGGCGACAGAGTGGGTTGCTGGTCAATTGGTCCCAACAACGGGGTTTGTTGGTGGTTGTAGCTGTGTGGTTTTCGGCTGTCATTTTTCACTATTCAGGTTGGTTTTGGTGTTGCTCGACACCTATGGGGTTATCATTCTATTTGGACGCCTCACGTGTTGCTGGAATGAGTCATTGGGTTTTTAGTTACGTGCTCCCTGTGTGTTTGGGGCTCGTTGTGTGAGCTGTTGGTTTTCCAGCTTTGTATGCTCCGTGCGCATTTGGCGGTGAGGTTGTTTCCACAAGGAGGTCATGATGAAACTTAGTGGCTCTTCACACCCGTGCTTCATGTGCTCCGAGTGTGTTTGGCTATATGGTTGTTACCACCAGGAGGTCGTGGTGAGACTCAGTGGCTTCTCCTCCCCAGCACTCGCATTGGCTCGCATGTGCCGTTTCGTCCCTCATAATCTCTTAGGGCTTGCCCAAATTTCGAGGACGAAATTGTTATAAGGGGGTAAAATGTAATACCCAGCTTCTCGGCTTTCTGTCTGGCGTTTCGTATGATTGACCACTAATGCGTCCAGTCCGGGTGACGCGTTAGTCTCACATTGTGGGTGTCCAATGCGAGAGTCATCCGTGTCGCTACTAGATTGTGTGTTGCGTTCTTGTCGTGCCTGGCTTTCCCATCACGTCTTTATGTCACGCCCGATCAACGGGTCGCGACAGTGTTCTGTCGCTTCGGTCATCTGACACCTGTCAGGGTGGCAAGCGGGTCAGTACAACCTGTTTGGTTGTCGTGGCATCCCTAGGGGATGCGTTCTTGTCACAGTGCGTTGACCCATCACCTTAAGGACCTTAATGTGATGTGTCACCCCATCGCGACTTGGGTGCCAAAGGCTTAAGGTCTTGTCCAGCGACCCCTTCTCCCTTTTCCTTCTTCCCCTCTCTTCGCATTCCCCTCCAACGGTGCACTGCCCCCTCTCTTCCCCTTTGTGTGTTTCAAGTGAGGAGGAGGGTCGTGGTTGTGTTCCGAGCATTGTAGAGCTTGTGTAGAGTGAGGAGGAGGTGGCCTATTCAACGTGAAGGGCCCTAATGGGTTCGTTTATTAGTTTAAGGTAGGGATTGTTTGCCCTTCTCGATCTGGGTGGGTTGGGAGCTTCTCGTGCTTTCTAGTTAGTTTAGATAGCTTCTCCATACTCCCTCCCCTGTGTGGTATGTGTGTGGTGTGTGAGTGGCCCCAAGATGGAGCATCCCATGGGTTTACCTCTCTGCTGGTGTCATGACAGTGGTGCACGTCATGACACCAGAAGTGGCATCCGCTCGATCGAACGCGACCTTGTCGCGACGTGTTGCCTTGTCGCGATAGGTTGTTGTCGCGACGTGTTTCCCCCGTCGCGACAAGGTTGTTGTCGTGATGCGCCTCCCCATCGTGATAGGGCTGTCACGGTGCCCCTCCCCGTCATGATGGTATCATGATGGCTAGGGGGGATGCGACAGTACCTATGTTGCCTCGGGTGTTTCCGTGGCCCGGGTTGGGTGTCGGCGTGTTTCCCAAGGCAGGCTTGCCCTTAGGACCTTTAGGTGGGGATGCGGCATGTTACCTCACTACATTCAGTTACTGAAGGTGACACCTTCGTGGTCGTGTCCTAGCGGCGGTGATAGGAGGCTCGCGTCTGTCTAATAATTGATTGACCGGCAGTCTATCGATTACTAGTTGAGCGACGTTTTTCGTACCGACTAGTGGTGTTCCAAGGTTCTGGCTTACTCGTGCGTGCCTTGGTTGGCCGATGGCCCTATTGAGAATCCATGTGTGCCTTGTGCTTGTTGGGCTTGTCGTGGGTTACAAGCCAACATTTCAGCATTGTTTTTGTTGTGCTTGCCCCACCTGTTCTCCCAGAGATTGGCACTTGAGGGCTTGTCCTGTTCAAAGGTTGTCTCCATTGCCTGGGACCCCCATCCTCAGGAGCCTATTGAGGGAGTGCTCTGGGCTACGAGCATCCTCGAGTTGGTAGCTGGGTTGGCGGACTCCATAGCAGAGGGGAAAACGAGGTTTGGGCAGCATCGCCAAGTCGTTTGTAGAGCTCTCTTGCATGGGGCGAGACACCAAGGTTGTCGAGGTGTTTTCTTCCCGAGTGGCCCAAACAGTCCTTTTTCTCACGGTCTCTCTCTATGTTGGTTCCACAGCCACGTGGTGGTGCTAGGCGTGGGGCCGCAGCTTTTCTAGGTTACAGTGGTGTGTGTGTTCTTGTGGTGTTCTGTGGTGGCTCTGTCTCGCTCTTCCAGGGAGATTAGAGGTAGGTGCCAGGCTGGCGAGTAGAGAGGGAGTGGACAGTGTGTCCTCCTCTTAGCTGCTAGTGGTGGTGGCTTAGTTGTTGTTGTTGTGATGATGTTTCTTAGCGCGACTCATTGCCCGAGCCTGCACGGTGGTTGTAGCCTGGCTGTGTCTAGCTTCTGTGGTCATTGTTGGTTTGTCCTTGTCGGTCTGTACTTCTGGTTGTTTCCTCTTTGGTGTTCTCTCAGTTTTGTAGTCCCATTCCTTGGTGCCAGTCTTGGTGGCAACGACATGTGTGGTTTCTCGACTTCATGGTGTGTCCGGGGTGGTTCTCCTTGTGGGCCCTCAACCTTGTGGGGTTTGAGGTGGTCGTCCTTGTTGTGAGACAGTCTTCTCACATGGTTGTTATATGGTCTCAGGAAGAATGTTATCATTTACCATTTTTCCTAGGATCACTTATGTGTTAAAGCCCCGCTTTGATATCAATTGTTAAGTTTATGGCCAATCGGCGGAGCAAGAGGGGAGGGACAAATTGACTCTATGCAATTAAAACTAATTGCCTACAATTTTGACTTATCTAAATGAAAAATTTTGTAGAGCGAAAAAACTAGACCTTTAGGCAAAACCCATGAGAGAAACTATCCTAATGCGTACATAGTAATAGGTAGAAGAGAAGGAATCAAATTACAATGGACACATGATTTTTTAGGTGGTTCGACACACTCTTGTGCAATCTGCGTCCACCTTTCACACATATGATGCCCAACAACACACTATCTTGTTTAAACGGGTACAAGATAGAAACCCTCATGACACATACATGGTTTCTTTCCTGGGACAACACTAATCTAATGTTGTTTAGAGGACGAGACAACCTACACCACATAGAGACCCCTCAAACTCTACCCACATAGTGCACAAACTACACCACATCTACACACGCAATAATCTCTTGTTCAAATAGGAAGATAAACATCTAGGCATGGAGGAAAACAAAATAAATAACTCAAGTGAAGATCTCCCATGTCAAAATGCTTGGCCTTTATGTAGTCTCCGCTCAACAGAAATTTGACGGCTCTTTGACTGATGTAGAACTCCACTCCAGATGAAGCACATATCTAAAACTTAAAAACCCACATTCTCTTGATGATCAACAATACTGTGGGACATAGAGAAACTGTCTGGAATGATTTGGATGCAAACGCTTTGCTTCTACATGTCCAAAGCTTCAGTAGGACTTTACTAGGAAAAGCTTTCTCTTTACAACTCAAGGGCATGAGATTCAACTTGTGGAGGCTTGGGAGGAGTGCCAAAAATTTAGAAACAACTTGTATTTATAACCCCACAATGATCTCCTGAGTTCAAGAAAGAGACTAGTTCGAATTGGATTGAAAATGCATGGAAAGTCCATCATGTGTTCTGTCATAATTGGACTGCCGACACGGGCGGATCGATCGACCAAATTTTTTAGTACACTAGTTTGTAAGCCTCTACATAAATAGTGTAGCTGATTCTAGGATTTTGGTCTACTAGAAATCCTAGAATCTATAGAATACAACTATTTCTAAAACCAATCGACCAATTCCTCTAGGCAATCACCCAATTCTCTATTTTCTATCTTCTTATAGTTCTTTGACTGGACTTTCAAGGCCCTTTGACCTCCACGATTTGTACACTTCTTGCACACATCTCAAGAACCTTTTTAACCTATCTTCTCACACTTAAACAAACTCTTTAGATCCTCAATATCAATTAGATAATCCATAGTATGAATTGTTGCCCAGATAGCAAGCCTAGAGGGAGGGTGAATGGATTGCTAAAAATCATTCTAAAATGAAACCTGTCAATAAAAATGCTTAACAGAAAAACACTAGGATCGATGGTTAGTGTTAGTGAGAATGAAGACAAATAAGTAAACACACAAACAACAGGAGATTTTTATCCTGGTTTGGACCTCCTATCCCAAGGAGTCCTATGTTTAGTCCCCAAGCAACAACTTGGGATTTCACTAACCAAGGGTACTGTCCCCCTTAAGGACTCTTACACATCCAACAGCAGCTGGCCTTCTCTTCTACCCCGAAGAGGTACAAACCACACCTGATGCAACAGGTCTTCTTTCTTCAATGAAGGGAATAACAA